>JAPTYQ010000017.1:27568516-27579863 GCA_029814465.1 Ostorhinchus cyanosoma | reverse complement strand
GCTGTAGAGTCCTGGAAACATGTGGGACAGACTCTCCTGCCTTTTGTATAATCTCTTAGTTACCTGGTCTTGTCAGTGTTAATAACACCGAGGCAACTCAACACAGAGTCTCCCTCGTAACTCTCTGAGAAGCAGTCGATACTCGGCGGAATGACTGAAACGGACGTCGTAGCCAGTTAAACCTGGTCTAAACGCCGAGCCCATTACCATCCTTTCGCTGTATATAGCCCTGTCGGTAAACTCTGATTACCTCGGCGGTGGACGTAGAACTGAACAGCCTGTTAGGTTAAAGGAATATAGATGCGTCGGTGCCTGTTTATTGGTTGGTGTTGCATCTTTTTTTTTTTTTTTTCTTGTATAAACTAAAAAAAAAAAAAAGGCTAAGTGCTGTAATGCATCTCACGGCGCTCCACTCGTATCACATCTGTGCGTCCGTCGGTGCTCATTCGAAATGTATGAGTCATAGTTATGGGCAGCGGTTGGCGTCTCTGCTCTCAGGGCGATTGCAGTGTTTTTTTTTTTTTTTTTTTTCATCCTCACTTCAAATAAGCGCCTCTCTTGTCTTGGCGTTGGGGAGAAAGAAAGTGTTTCCAACCAACACTTCAATTGAAAGTCAAAAGGGAAAGAACATGAATAGGCGTCAGGTACCTGTGTGGCGAGTGCTGCCTCTATGATAATCTCTACTTTCACTTAACTCTTTTTTTTTTTCTTCTTCTTCTTCTGGTATCGCTCTTTCCAGTACTTGAGCTTCCGATGGTTTTTTTCTCCGTAAAGCCATTTTCTGTATCGATAAAGGATACTTAAAAGCCTTTTATCTTCTCTTGACCTTGCACTGCTGCCTTCTCTCCTCCTGCTTCACTCGCCTCCCACTTTGTTTTTTTCCCCCCTCATTCATTCCTCTTTTATCTGTTTTCCAGTAAAGCCTCCTGGTTTTTTTTTTTTGTTTTTTGTTTTTTGTTTTTTTCCTCCCTTTCACTTAATCTTTTGAAAGCGGCATTAGGACCACACAAACACACAGTAATGACAATAACATGTGTTCTTCCTCTCACCCACACAAATACACATCATCTTTGCCACCAATTTGCAAAGTAGGCGGAGGTGCTGCTTCTGCTGCTGCTTATTCCCATTTTGTCAAGATGCCTTAGGATTAAAGTCATAATATTACAGCCGACTAAGCAAATTTAGTGATAGAATAAGCTTTTTCATTGAATCCACTTGTTATATCTACATCACACGCTGTGGAGGACAGTGAGCTGTGAGTGAAAGCTGCAGGAAGATGATAACAAGAGGGTATATCAGAGATTTCGTTATTAACCCTATGTTTCCAACGTGTCACCCCCGTAAATCGCATTTTTCTTTCTCAGTACCTCGCCACGGCAGATGGCTCTAAATACGACAGCATCCCATGAGCCTTAGCTGTCAGGAAAATATCCAGTCAGGCAGTCAAAGCAACAGCAATTGGAAAGAAACCACGGAACTATATCGCGCCGTGTTTGCGAAGTTTCACCAGAACTGATCCAGAACCTGATTTTTAGACGGCGTTAACAGGTTCTTCCAAAAGCCGAGTCCTCTGTGAGTTTGTCTGTTGACTCCAATCTGTCGGCTTTTATTGCACACCAGCTTAGATTTTTTTTTTTTTTAAGAATGAAATGATAAACAGACAGGGTTTAAATGTAGATTACGTTAATGCTTATCCAACAAACACTGTGCAAACATGAAAAAGGAACAGTTACAGTTCAGGAACCAGGAGGCATTAAAATGATTCCTCCTCCTTCTGTTGTGTATGTGCATCTCATTTGAGGCTGGAGTTGTCGTTTTGACCATCTCTCCGTCACTCTCTCTCTCTCTCTCTCTCTCTCTCTCTCTCTCGCTCGCTCTCTCTCTCTTTGTCTGCCTCGGTCTCGCTCATTGATCTGTTGGTTGTCTTGCGTAATGTCATTCTCCCTCCAACAGCGGAGCCAGTGTTTGCTGTCCCTTAACACTGCTGCTTTTGATCTCTCTCTTGCTCTT
This sequence comes from Ostorhinchus cyanosoma, assembly GCA_029814465.1. NCBI lineage: Eukaryota > Metazoa > Chordata > Actinopteri > Kurtiformes > Apogonidae > Ostorhinchus > Ostorhinchus cyanosoma. Next base: position 27,577,853 of record JAPTYQ010000017.1, on the reverse strand, counting down.
GCTCTTTCTCTACCTCTCTTTTCACCTTCCCTCTCTCTTCTCTCTCTCTCTCTCTCTTTCACTCACCCTCTCTCTTTTCCTCTCTCTGATTCAGTAGCGGTAAAAAAGTGGGCTGCGTACGACCGGCTTCACTTCTCGTCCAGTGCAACTCGTGCCTTTCTCTTCTTCTTCTTCTTCTTTTTTTTTTTCATTTTAAATTTTTCACAATTTTTTTTTTGTCGTCTTTCCTCCCTGCTTGCCGGCACTTTCTTCGTCTTCATCATCTTCTTCTTCTTCATTTCCTTTCCTTTACCTCCATCACCCTTCTCTGAGTCTGCAGGGTGCCGTCACAAGTGATTTGTTTGGTTCTCTTCTGGCTCTGCGGTCGGAGTGCGCGTGTGAATGTCCGCGTGGAGGAGAAAGTGAGTGTCTCGTCTTGCCCTGCTCGCCTGCATCATCACGCTTCTGTGTGTGTGTGTGTGTGTGTGAGGTTTTGAGCGTGTGTGCATGCTCAGAGCTGTAAGAGAGCGACTGTTTATAAAGAGAGAGAGAGAGAGAGAGAGAGCGCATACTGAGGCTGCGCTCACTGTGTGTAGCGTGTGTGTATATGTGACGAAACGTGGGGGCATGCTGAGCTGAGTACGCTAAGTGTGTGTGTGTGTGTGTTGTTTTTTTTTTCTTTTTTTTTTGTTGTTCTGTGTGTGCATGTGTGTGCGTGTGTGTGTGTGCGCATCACGTCAGCTTGGCTGGGGTCTGGTCGGCTGGCTAGGGAGAGGGAGAGGGAGAGGGAGAACAATATGAGTGGGGTAGGGCAGTGCTAGCATGCGGACCAGGAGCAGGCTGCTGCAGACTTGTAGCAGTCTTAAGATGATGGCCATGGTCCGGACCTCCCTCCAGAAAGTGGTGGTCTTCCTACACAGGCTCCAGAGGATGGCCATCTCCTCGCCGCGCTACCAGAAACTCTGCAAGGTACGTCAACTCCAGGAGAGGGAGACGGATGGAGAGTTTGTGTTTTGGTTTTCCCTTTTTTTTTTTTTGGTCTTTTTAGTTTTGGATGGAAATTTACTAGAACTTGTGGATGAAACTTTTATCATCTTGTATGTTTTTTTGTTTGTTTTGGTTCGATATTGTCATTTCCTAAAATAAGTGATTTTTGTAAGGAAACACAAAAAGCAGTTTAGTTTGAGTTTTTTCTTGATTTTTAAAGAATGACTGGATAAAAGCAAACAGCTACCAAACTTTATTCTTGCCATATGATTATTATTTATTTTAATGATGGCTCATCCAGTAGTAGTTTCTCCTTCACTTTCTTTACTTTTTTCAATATTATCATTATTCATGAGTCTTTTGGTAGTCGAGACATTCTGTTCCAGCCGACTGTTGTTTTGGGGATTCTGTCACAGTCACAGTATGTCGTTGGAGGGATATATATACTGTATATGTGAGTTTTGGACTTTTTCTGCACAACAAATAAGGACTCCCCACTGCATTTGTTGTGGCGTGACTGTGTGTGCTTTATATTTTTGTATACTGTCAGTTTTGAAGTGACTTTTTTGTGGTGCAGGCATAAACAAACTAACAAGGAGGGATGTGTTGTTGAGTGTTGAATGTACACCGTATTCCGTATTCGGTTTGTGTACGAGTTTTTTTTTTATGAAGTTACAGAGATGGTATTAATGAAAAGATTTCAGTTTGTGGGATTGATGAGAGAATTCGCTTGTTGATGCCTCTTTTATGACAAATCAGCCTTACTTTTTTTTTTTCTTTATGGCTGGACGTCATCCAACTGAGCAGAACAGTCTGTTTACCTGTTGTCACATTCAAAAACAGGCAGTTATGTTCTTGAATCTTCTTATCCTGCCACAGCCGTTTGTTGGTCGTATTGATTCGGGACACCGTTGCCCATCGCTCGTCGTTGATCTTCATCGCTGTCGCCATCCTGTTGCACAACGCTGACCTGCTCTCCGTCAGAGGGCAGAGGGGACCAGCTGTTGAGATTTGACAGCACTGAGCGTGCTCAGAGGGAAACACTAATGCGCCAGACCACTTTGTGATTACTTGCCAGCTTCAACCCTGCCTCATACCATGCAGCTGTTGAACTTAATCCACCCTCAATCCATAAATCCATAGCTCTTTAGTGCTCCGCCCTTTCTGCTTGCATTTGCTGGTCTGTCAGTGATTGTGAGTAAGACTGTATGTAGTGTTTTGCGCGTTTTGTTTGTCCAGAAGCCTACCCAATAAAAGACAAATGACTCCAAAACCAGCCCGGGTGCAAAAACAAAGCACAGACTGAGATAAACCAAGCTCAGATGACTAATATTTGTCATGCTCTTTATATGTTGTTTATCATGCCGTTGTTGCTGTGGCTTGTTCAACCAGTTCTGACAAAAGAAAGTGAATTCGGAGCATTTCTATAGCACATGTACAGTAAGTGCAAAGCCGTCGCCGAGGCTTAGATTGTGTCGCTGCCGGTGGGATGCATCAGTCATTCCACACTCAATTACGTTCCCCTGGGTTGTATCAGTCATTCCAGCTTTGTTTGGCCTTCCCTTAGGGGAATCAGTAATGCCGGGGTTGTCCTGTCTCCCCAGGGTGCGTTCACTGGCCGCTAGGCTGGAACAGTGACTTCTCTATGATGGATTTGCTCGGGGCTCACACTCTATGGCCAGCCATTTTTGTCTGTTTCAGACCAGCACTGATCCCAATGCAGCCCACCTGCCTGTGAGTCAGAATTAAATCAGCACGAAAGCGTCTAATAACCTGCCTTTAACACTTTTAAAGGGAAAAATACCAAATTTGACAACTTCACAGCAATGATAAACTATATTCACACTATTACACAGCTGAAAGAATTAACATTTTACTCTTTTTCAACTGAACTGACTGGGCAGGTAAAAAATGTTTCCTTGGCAATAACATGCTGCTCCCTCACACATAGACATATGAGTAAGCTGCAAAGCAAGACTTGGCTTCGTAAAGGACACTGACCTCCATCATATTGTTGCTCTTTGATGCAATTTCAGTTTCTTTTCAGTTTTATTTCACAAATCACATATTTTCCTCAATGGGCTTTAAATTCTCTACAATATATAACACACTCTGTTCTCTTAATGCTCTGTTCGACTAACGAAAAAAGAGCCAAGATGAGTTTTGGTTCTGCAGAAATATGCACAAATGATATATGTATGTATAGAAAATGCATATATGTTATAGATTATTTGCAGCAAACTTATACTAGGAGTGTAGGAGGAACAATGATAAGTGGATTTCCTCTACAGTTAATAGACCAGACCTGGCCCTCACACCTTGGGCAGTGAAGACCCAGACAAATGGATGGATTATCCAGACACCGAATATGTCCTGTAGTTGCAGGATGGATTACAGTAGCTATTCCACCAGCTCACAAAATGTGGAAATAATTAGAAGTTTGTAAAGCCTACTGAGTCATGACCCTTTATGTCATCTTTTTCTTTTAATCATACAATGATGTTAACATTTCAGTGTGCGTGTTGTGTGTTTTTGTGCGTTTTGTGGTTGTGTGTGCCTTTTGTAATGGTACTCATTATGTTGATGTATAATACTGAGATTTGCAGTCTTTGCAAACAGAAACCATTTAACTCTGAACTGTTTTTAGAATCGCTTCTATTATTTGGTGCATAAATTTTCTTTTTCCACTTCTCGATTCAAAGCAATAATGTTTAATGAGGTTGTACACTATTAAAGATATTTTACTTCCATACAATGTTCTCTAAGGCCTTGTTAATGTGCTGCTGTACAGTGCATTTATCTTTCACACAGAATTGCCCGCCGTTATGAATATCAGCTATGTGAATTAAATGTGAATATGATCTGAAGTAAATCCGTAGAAGGCCCTCACTCGTTCTTTCCACTTTCCTCTAGCCTTGCTCTCTAACACTCTTCACACTCATCCTTTCTCTCTTCTTTGCTTGAGAGCTTGTGGAAAAAGTATTTTATTGGTAAAGAGTACCTGTGAGTACCATGCCTGGTTAGTTTATAGTGAAGCGTACAGAGAGACCCTGGCGGTTCATTTCAGCTCATCACTTTTGCTCTGCCCTGTCTTTTCAGAGTGTAATCACTTGCTCAGAATTGGCTGAAGGGCCCACCTCTCTCCTGAGGAGTGTCCTCCTATTCTCATTACTGTCACACTGGTTCCTACTGTGTGCGTTTTAGTCAAAGCCTGCTTTAGAAGCGAGCCTTAAAGCAGCGACGTGACGCCATGTTTCGCCTGCTGTTTGTTTGGCAATACTTTGGCCTTTGGGCGCCACAGTCCATCCACCTTTGCACCTGGCTCACTTTTACCCCAGGACGGGTGACTCAGGCGCAGGCATCGAGCCCAGCTGTCTGACCTCCCTGTCCTTGAGCTCCAGCAGGGTCCTCTGGGTCATTATCAAGTGTTAGCATTAGCAGTTAGAGCCTCAGGTGTAGCAGACCCCCCCCCCCTGCATTTCCTCCTGTGACCTGGCTCAGACTCAAATCAGACATTTCCTTTCACGCATGCTTAGACGCGTTTAGTTTCTGGACACACACACATATACAGTTGCGGAAAAAATTATTAGACCATCAAGTCATCCAAAACAAATGGTTATGCAAACAAGTACTGACTCCTGTGTGCGTCATGTGACTAAAACAGACAGAAAAGAAAACATGGAAAGCCTAAAAGCACTGTTTTTGTCAGTACGATGTCGAAGAACTGAAGTGATTTTGGTTATTATCAAGAAAACCATGGAAAATGGACAGATATTAGCTCTTTTTATCAGCTATTTTTGTTGTTGTCATTATATATGTCCAAACAAATGTACCTGTAGTTGTACCAGGCATTAAAATGAACCAGAAATCAAAGAAAACAAATGTGGTTTAACAATTTTTTCCCCCGCTACTGTACTCTGCACACACCGCTTTGTTTGCTGTCTCGCACAAAATATACACACACCTTCACACACACTGACTGTACAACTAGCCTGAGTGATGAGACACAGGCGGCAGACTTATATGGCAACAGATTCGTGAATGCGGATCGTTTAAATTCATCAAGATGTTATGGGAGAGCAGGGACAATAAAAGAAAATGGAGATGGGATTCCGCTCCCAATCAGCATTACATGTAAATGACCGCAGATGGACTTCTTACTGGCAGTAGTGGTGATCTGAAAGAGCACTTAAATCACTGATACGACCCAGATTGGAGCTGCTCTCAGTCGCTGTGACTGCATCGAGTGACCATTTGATTATGAGGAGCTGAGGAACTCGCTAAGTGACTGACAAACGCCATTCATAAACTGCTTGTAATGTTATTAAATACAAAGTAAATGGGAAAAAAAAAGCCTGTCCACCTATTTCCCCTTCATGTTCTCTCTGCGTCTACTCATTCAAAACATCCTACTTTGGCTCCCCCACTTCCCATAAACCAATTTATTGAGCTAGTAATGCATGGCTTTGTGTTTTGTTCACTCTAGCCATGGATTGTGTGTGCATCCATTAGTGGCTTTTAGGCCAGGCTCCGCAGAAAGCCAAACCTGCTGATGCCGACGTGTGGTTTATCACGAGATGGACTCCATGATGCAGGGAAGCTTTGTAACTACACTCCCTGTCAACATGAGATGGTCTCAGATGTAGTGAGGATCAAAGAAGGAAAAAGAAGAATTTGTGTCTCTTTGAAAAGCAGGTAAACATATGGTTGGTTGCATCACTTCGTTTATTCACATCTTTTGAAGACTCTGTGGATTGAATTTAAATTGTTTTCATAAAAGTGCAAGTTAATACCATAGATATTCATTTGACCCCTTTTAAAAGGGTTAACTTCTCTAGATATCATTTTTTGTTTAGAGATAAAGCATTTCCCTAACACGAGCAAATGCATGACAAAGTTACATTTTAGCAAAGTTATGACTCAAAATGATGAGAATATACTAGAATGGGAACCGGAGATGATGCCCGGCGCTCCAGGGTATTCAAGACAGGGCTGTTTGTTCGCAGAAACAGCTCCAACAGTTACCTGACATCATGATCTATGGCTGGCCAAAACTTCCCCAGCCAAATCGCACCAAGTCAGGAAACTGCAATTTACCGCAGGCTGGTGGACAAAAGGCAGATGCCACATATTCAGGCGTCTTCAGGTTTTTGACCTTTTACTTTTCTCCATGCTTTGTATCAGGACCGTCTTTCCCTTGAATGGCAAATTTGCCCCCTCTCCAAAAAAATAGTCTTTGAAATAACTAAACTTGAAAGGAGAGGAATAAGTGACAAATTGACCCGGAGGCGGTGGGAGGTAACAGGCGGAGGTTTTTTGTTGCCAGTTTCAAGTGTGTGTGACCTTCGAGCTCCCCGTTCACCCTCCCCTCACTGTCACCCACACTGTTTGCCAGAGCGAGTCAGGGCGCAATCCAACGGGGGTGACCTAAGTGGAGGAAATAAAATGAGGGGTGCAATCATTTTTCCTTTGCTGCTCCTTCTATTCTTGGGCTGACAATCAATCTGCAGGGACAAGGCCTGAGCTCTGCACCCTGCCAATATCTACGGTAAGCACACACTGCTGACTCACAGTCCATATTGTGTTGTGTGTGTGTGTGTGTGTGTGTGTGTGTGTGTGTGTGTGTACGTGAGCCGCTGTACCTCTGTGGTGTTGACAAATATCACAGTCCCAGATTGAAGGAGCGATTATACTTTGTAATCCTCACTCAGACACACCGTGGCCATAACTGACTGAACCACACACACACTGGGGATAATATTAGACCAGACTAATGATCAGAAGCAAAGAAGTGACTGATTCTTTTTATTTATTTCTACCTCTTTTTTTTTTTTTTATTATACGACTGCATTCTGGTTCTCCTGTCCTTTTTTTTGTCCTCTATCCATCTTTTCCCTCTGAACACATGCTTTGTTTCTCCTCCGTGAACTTCTCCTACCTTTGACCGCGTTCGCGTCTTCTGTCAAGGGTAATTAATTCTTTAAAAACAAGTGGCGCATTTGCAGTGAGATAACGTCTGCTTCCGCTACGTTTCGGTGAACATTTGGGGTTTTATTTTCGTGGTGCATTGAGCCCAAATGGTTTTATATTTCGTCTGTTTTCAGGAAGATGCAGTGCACATAGTGATTTATCACTGTGCATCTTTTATTCACATCTGAGCGGGTGTCTCTGCTTTGCCTTCTTTCCCGTTCTGAATGTTGCCCTTTCTGTAGACAAGTTTTTCTTTGATCAATTAACACGCCGCGTAGTCTTCTCTGATAATCACAGAAAAGGGGATAAATAAAGTTTTTGCTCAGCTCAGTCAAAGCAAATGAAATCTCCAGTTTCATCTCCCTTTTCTTCTCCCTCTCCTGTCATCGCTTCTCTACTACCAATTTCCTTAATACCACCCCTCAGTAAGCCAGAAAGGGAGCATATGCTCTGCCTTATATCATCTCTGTTTCTATTTATGCCGTCATCTGCTTTTATGCATGCCAGTCTTAAATCATTCATGCTCTCCCTCTTTTCCTCCTAAAACCTCCTGCCCATCTTTTCCTCAAGTCTTTGACAGATGGCTTACATGCAACTTGAGCCCGTCTCGATACCACACTTTCCAAGGAAATCATTAACATGCAGCTAAATCATTGATCAAACACTTTCTGTGTCACGGGGTCAGCTCCTTAGAGCCTCAAATGTTTAGCAAATTTGATCCACCCAGATTTCAGTCAAGACCTTACAAGGAACGATCTGAAAACGTACCTTATTAAAATGTTATAGCATCGATATGTGATGGACAGATTTCTAACCTGAGGCCATGATAAGTGAAGAGGAAATGAGTTGGAAAAAGAGCAGCAAGGATAAAAAGGAAGTGAAGGATGACATGCTAGCAGATAATGCAGGAAATGGTAGAAAGCTGAAGGAAACAGCAGCTTTTTTTCATTTGGAGGAGGATAGCGTTGTGAGTATGCCCTTAGAGGTAAACACAAAAGGCGAAAACAAAGAGCTGCTGAAAATGTTTCCCCGGTTATATCACAGGAAGATTAAAGATAAATCTTGCTATATATAGTATATAATCTGCAGCCTGCTAAAAGAGGCTGAGTCAGATGCCAGTGCAAAAACACAGAGAAAAAAAACCATGTTAGATGAAAAAACAGTTTGATGTTTTGTTTTTTTTTTTTTTTATTACAATCACTTTACAAAAATATGTAGCAGTTTGTTGAGAATTCTAACTCTAACCCATCTGGAGTTTTCTGCTGTTGACATGTAGTTTCTCCCACCGTGTAGCTTTTTTTTGGCTAAAACTAAAAAGAAGCATTAAGTCTAAAATGTCCTTTTCACACAACACGGTTAAAAGATTAGCTATAGGAGAGCTCCATCAAATGCACAATATGCCAGAAAGTTGCAAGTGGGGATCAGAAGTGACACTGCAAGAAATGGAAATGTTTGTGAAAGACAGCCCACCATAAGATTTACCTCCCCTTGAGTGGTACCTTCACACATCGGACCGTAGACATCAAAGACGTTTGAGGGCGCTTGGCTGCAGAGAGGAATCCAATTAGATTTACTACAGTGCTGCATGTGTGGGTGTCCATCGGTTCAGCATATTTCATAGTTATCACCCAAATGTCTGAAAAGAGGGACATTTTCACTCATCATCCCCGAGGAGATGAGGCTAGCTTCCTCAAAAAAGAAAGCAAAGAGGGCGACTCGAAGACGAAAGAGGAGCGAGCGATGGAGAAAAAAAAAAAAAAAAAAAAAAGAGTGATTGGGAGCAAAATGGCTGCCAAAAGGAACATGCATCATCTGGAAGGATATAGATGGGAATGTGGCAGTGCAAGGGTAGAAAAGGGGTGGATGTCTATGTTTACATCATAAGGATCGTAGTTATGAGGCTGGTTTTGATCGTAATGTGTCTACATGGAGCTCTGCAATCTGGTTTAAAGACAGTAATGTGCAAAAGTCTTAGTCCAACATTAAGTTTTTTGTTGGTTTATTAAAGTTCTAATGAACACACATATGCATTTCTCAGTTCCTGTATTTAGATCCAATCTGATATAGTCGCGAAAAAAATATTAGACCGCCCTTCTTTTCTTCAATTTCTTGTTCATTTTAATGCCTGACACAACTAAAGGTACATTTAAGACAAATATAGTGACAACAACAAAAAGAGTTTAATTTCAGAGCTGATATTTAGCAATTTTCCATGTTTTCTTCATAATAACCGAAATCAGTTCAGTTCGTCCATCAGTATCTGTCATTGCACTGACAAAAACAGTGCGTTTAGGCATTCCGTGTTTTCTTTTCTGTCTGTTTTAGTCACATGATGCACACAGGAGTTAGGACTTGATTGCATAACCATTGTTTTTGATGATTTTTGATGGTCTAATAATTT
>JAPTYQ010000017.1:27251666-27277643 GCA_029814465.1 Ostorhinchus cyanosoma | reverse complement strand
CACCTGGAAGCCATTACATCATTATCAGGCTTCTGCAGAGCTTGATGATGAGCTGATCATTAACTGAACCAGGTGTGCTGGAAGAGGGAATTATCTAAATTATGTAGGATATTGGCCCTCAAGGACTGGAGTCGCCCACCCCTGAACTATATCAATACTTTGTGTGTATTACTGTCTTACCCTGTGGCTCTCCTCCTCCATTTGGAGAGAGGTTTGTCCAGAAGATAGTGTGATTGATATGACCTCCGCCATTAAACTTCAATGCAGGCTGGAGGGCAACCTGTGCCGTCACATCTCCTACAATATAAAATTGAAAAATCTAACTTGTGGCACACACAAATGAGTTTGCAATAATAATTATAAATGATACATAAAATATTAGTATGTGCAGTCCTTTATATTAGTGCTTGCTGTACAAATGACTTTGTTTTAATAAGTCAATTTTTACATCTGCAAGCTGCTTTGCTTTCAGTAAGTTTGTGTTTGTACCCTTTGCCAGTGCCTCCTGATATTTCTCCTCTGTAATGTTGAGGTTGTTAACATATGTGGCATGGTGCTTGCTGTGATGCAGCTGCATTATCTCTGCACAGATGTGAGGCTCCAGGGCACCATAGTCGTAGGTCAGATCTGGGAGGGTGTGCTTCTGCCTTGATGCAGTTACCTGGCTAATGGTGTGGCTGAGGCTTGCTGCACACCTGAAAACAAAGAATAGCCTAGATTATCTATCAATAACAAAAAGGAGATCATTGTCATGTTTGTGAGAGCTCTAAAACAGACAGTACAATTGTAGCAGAACCGTTATGTAATATTTAGTTTAGGGAGCCTGATAAAAACTAACTCAGCCACCTGTGCTGTAATTGTGCAATATTAACCAAGGATAGTCTGGGAAATGCTTATCAAAGTTTGAACAGCTTGAACTGTATTAAGCAACTTCCATGAATTACCCCCAAAATTTTAGAGACTAAGCTACAGTAGTAAGATATGAGCCAAATGAGAGCCTAACCAAAAGCTAGCTTAGTATAAGCAAGTGTATCTACATTGAAGAAGCAATTTATAATTTACAATTTACTTTCAAGTCTGAGGATGCATGGAATTTCAGTGATTAAAACTATCTATGGTGCGCCACAGGCTAACCTAAGCTAACTGAGCAACTGACCAAGTTAGCATCCTGGCTAGCTAACTGTTAGCCTCAGAATGATGAGTCTCAAGTTCATGAACAAGCACAGCTAATACGAGTCGTCTGTCAGCATTTCTGGTGAAGCAGTGACAGAGTAATGGCACTTGATATGAATTTTACCTCCGTATTTGACCGGCTCTGCAAAGCATGTTCATGATAGTGCTCACGGGGTTGACAGGACTGAGTAGACCCACTGGTAACTGCCCTTGAAAATGTGCAATTTCAACATGACAGAGCAATGGACCGTACCATTGCACACATAGAGGGGGGTTCAGGGTGTGCAGGAGATCAATAAACCCCTCACAGTAGTTTAAGAGTTACAGATGTCTTCTGTGTAAAGACATTTTTATGCAAACCCCAAACTACTTTCAAAATTATTTCGACATATTAGAGTAATTATTTTGCCCCACCTCCCTATATTCAATGACTCCTTTTTTTTTTTTTATTGTTTATTTTACTATAAGTTCCTTTCCTCAGATTTTTCTGACTGCTGCATATATGTGCTATATTATGAGAAACTCAAGCATGGACAACAACATACTTTTCATATATGTCAGTGTGTCATACGAGTATTTGCATATAGAAATAATTATGTTTGGGTTTTTTTTTACCTTGGCACTGGGCAACATTTTTATTTATAATTGATACGGAGTTATGGTAAAAGATAAGTAGCTAATAAGTGCTTTTAGAAATTAGCGTCATTAAGAAAGTTAACACAAAGTAAGTAATCACATGACCATCTCTAGCCTTTCAGAGGCTAACCCAAAGATCGTCTCTTGTTGTAGAAGGAGTCAAAGAATTAGGCCTTCGATATTTTGTTGCACGTCCTGTAGTTTTCGAAATACATGAACATTGGCACTTACACAAGCAACTCATCTTGACTATAGACTTCAGAATAAGATACGAAATTTAGACACACACATTACGCAACTATTGTGACACATTTATCTTTATTTTATTATGTATCTTAACCTGTGATGTTTTCATTTCCTGTGACAGTTTTGATGTCATTATAACCTGCATGTCACTTTAGACCGGTGCAGGGACTACACATGATTATTGGCTCTTAACTAACTAACTAACTAACTAAAGACAGAAAAAGTTTACAAGTGTCATTACTGATCATTTTAAAACAGACACATCCATAACTTTTTGGCAGACTAATTTTAGTTTCCTAACATTTCAACAGAGTGAGAGCTCTTCTTTTCTTTCTCGTCTCTGGTTGTATTCCGCAGCAAGGCGAGTGCGGTGCGGCCAGAGCCATTCTGCTCAGCCTTCGGTGAGAAAGATGACGATTACCCTGTGCCCAGACTACAGTACATAGATTCACAGATCATTTTTAACGTTGTGGCGTTTTCTCCCGTCTTCTTTCGCCTAATTACGACCCGTTGAAGCCGAGCGGTTCCGGAAGCATCGAGACAAACGAGTCGGGTAAGTGTTTTTGACGGCTGAAGGCCTGTTATCTGCAGCCAAGAGCCCGCTAGTGTCAGGAAAAGGAGCGCAAGGGAGGGAATCGTTTCCTTCACCGCCATTTTGTGATAACAAGAAACTGAAAACAGAGCCAAGGATCGCATGCTGTTCGGATTATCATAAATAAGGCCTTGAACACGCCACTATACTTAATTGATTTCCCCAGCGGAGTCTTAAATGGTACTAGCAGCCGATAGTTAACCTTTGTTAGCTTATTTTCTATTCGGTGCTATCCATCGCCGCTGCTGCTACACTAGCTAACATTAGGCTCCATAGCGCTCATTGACTTCTAATGTTAACCTAATTGTGGTAATTCTTTTGGTTAACTTCACCAAGGTATACCTTTTGCTAACCGGACATTAACGATATTTGTCCTGTTAGCCATTTAGCATAGTTAAAATGTCATATTAGTGTTAACAGCGTGTGCTTTAGCGCCTTTAGCAGAAGATGTTTCAGTCATTTTAACACGCGTCACCAATGCTTGAATAATCCTGTTTATTTCACATCTGCTTTTAGAGTTTCACGATGACCAACGAGGAGCCCCTACCCAAGAAGGTGAGTGTATTCGGCTTTTAAGAGGCTGTTTGCAACTGCATACGACTTAATCAGACCTCGTCATTTAACCAAGACTTGTTTTCTTATTTACAGGTTCGCCTCAGTGAATCAGACATGAAGACGCTGACCAGAGAGGAGCTGTGCACAAGGTAGATATAATTCTACAATTGGAAATGAGTACATTGGAGGAAAAAACCCGTTCATCTTATGGTTCTACAATTGATGTTTATACTTGCTTTCTTCGTAGGTGGAAACAGCATGATGCTTATCTCCAGGTCCTAGAGTCAAAATATGCAGAGCTATGTTGTAAGTACATCTGCTGTTATATAATTGCAATCTTTTTTTTTTTTTTTTTACAAACGAATGTCAGTTTTGCTGCCTTTGAGAGACTTTTGGAGCTGATATTGTTTGCTTTTCATCCTCTCTTGACTGACATAGCCAATGATGTAACGGGGTTGAAGGAGTCTGAAGAGAAGCTCAAGCAGCAGCAGCAGGAATCTGCACGCAGGGAGAACATCTTGGTCATGCGGCTTGCCACCAAGGAACAGGAAATGCAAGAGTGCACAGTATGTATTTATTCATCTAATTACTATGCTTTTGACAGGATCTGGATGGTTGTTTATCTCAAAGAAGCACTGTCTGATGCACCAGTTAAATTCATGTAAAATGCCCCTGTTTATTGATTAATGCATTTCGTACCCCAGAGCTGTCATGTTATTGAGACAGTGACTCGCTGTACTATGTATGTGCAATTATTGCACAAGTCCAACCATTTTGGGACTGCAACTTTTAATTATATTTGATTTACCTCAAAAGAAAGTAATAAATTCCATTGAGACCTGATGTCTTGCTCTTGTGAATTACTCTGAAACTGCTTATTTAGATTGTCAAAATACCAGTCATTATGCACACTGTGTTTTAATGAAAAATATCTATCCATTAATTGTTCAGGGTTTGCGTTATAAATAGAAGATATAATTGACATTGTTGTAGGTCTGTGCCAAACACTGTAGACTAAAGCTGTCTAGCAATGTAGGCTAAAGGTAAAGCTTCTCAGTAACTGTGTCCTTGTTCTTATCAGATTGACAGCACAGTAGATCACCTACTGGCTTTATGGAAGCACATGCCATTCTTATAGGGCAACAGAGGTGAAGCCAATGAACATTGTTGGTTAAAGGGGTAGCAGAAGTTTTAAACCCATAGACTAACTTTGATTTGCATTCCCATATTTTCTTAACCTCACGGAGTAGGTTTTCTTCTTGTGATGACATATTTTGGTTCTGCTCTTAGGCATATGATTTACCACTGCTTGTAGCGTAAACATATTAATTGCTGTTTAATTTTGACATCTTGCCTTTGGCAGGTGAGTTTTTGTTATAAATTTTCCTGATCTACTTCAGAGAAAAACATTTTGTTTGTCCACAAAGACAATTTACAACATCTAACACCTTATTATGGATTTCAGTTGCTCTTGATAGGTTATTAGTTATTTGTTTAGAAATTGTAATGTAAAACTTTAAGCAGACTAGTGTTAAAAATAACTTATTCTGCAAGTGAAAAGGCAACATACAGGAATTATTTACATGCCACATGCTATAAATAACTATTACTAACTATGTCTAGTGTTGATTAGCAATTTTCAAGCATACACTTTAGTACAAATCCCAATGAACTCTTCATTTTATATTTTGTTGGAGTTAACTGATGACTAACACCTGTTTACTTTATTCTGCAGACCCAGATCCAGTATCTCAAGCAAGTCCAGCAGCCCAGTGCAGCCCAATTGCGGTCATCTATGGTGGACCCAGCCATCAACTTGTTTTTCCTCAAAATGAAGGCTGAACTGGAACAGACTAAAGACAAACTGGAGCAGGCCCAAAATGAACTGAGTGCCTGGAAATTTACACCTGATAGGTAAAGACAATCAAAATAACCCCCACCCCCCCAAAAAAGTCAAGACTTTCTCACGTCCCCCTACCCTCACTCTCACTGCAGGCATGCAGGAACAATGGTGAGGGGGAAGGCTGACAAATGATGTACTCACCATGAGACTCAGACTTTACAGAAAGACAGTCACTGCAAAACAAAACCGCCATGTTTTTGTACTCTTGCACTTTCCCAGCTACATATCACATTACATAAACTGAAAAGACAGTATGGTCAGGTGACACTTGTGTTTCAGCTCTCCCCTCGTATCCCCTCACCATCCAAGGGCCTGAAGGAGTGCGGACTGTTCCTGAAGAGGTGGTCACTCACTTCCCAACATGGATATGCCCTCCCTGCCCCCGCAGCTCATACCAGACAGTTCACATACTAAATAGGGGGTTAAGGTGGAGGTTGAGTCAGGCAGGGAGCATCCCTAGCCTAAAACATCAATTGAACATTTCAAAGACAATTTCCTAAACTTGATTCATAAAGACATTTAACTGTGGATTACCACCACACACATACCTGCTAGTCTGCCTGAGAAATGTAAAGACTTTTGGGACAGTCTAGATACTTGGCAGTAACATGAGGAAAGTTCTAGGATTTAAAAGTTAAGCCTTCGGGGGGGAAGAGTCACTAGAAAGGATGCTAAGACTGTGGGTGGAGTCAGATCCACCGTCCACAAAGGACTATGGTTCAGGCACGAGGGTCCAGACGCCTTTTTCTTTGAACATGGGCCCACTCACGGTAGAGTGTATTTACATGTTTTATTTTGTGACTTGTTTCGTTTTATTGGCATTTCATTTGCTCTTTCTCTTGTTTCTCTGAAACGAACACTTACTGCAGTGTGTGTACCAAGAAGCACAATTGGCTTTGATTGCATTTACAAAATTATATGTGTAATGTTATGATGAGTTACATTTTTTTGCTGAACTCCTCTAACACATGTTTAAACACACTGCTGTAGGTGCATTGAGTCCTGTTTTCAAGTTGTGAATGCAAATGTCTTTAACAAGTCATGTTATAAGTTGATGAGAATGTATTTATTGTATTTCTGTGTATTTTTGTCATTGACCTCACAATCTCTCCCTCAGCCATTTAGACTAAGAGCAGATTATGCTTTGAATCTCATATGTGCAACACAAATCTTTAGCTATTGTGTTCTTAAAACAGCTTGTTTATTTTTTACTGGTGTCTTAACACAAATTCACCCTTTCAGGTTTCTCACAAGTATGTGAGGAGTGAGATTTTAATTAGGATATACAAAGATTTGGAGAGCTTAAACATAATGCTTTCCAGTGCTTGAGAACAGTTGATGGTTATAATTCCTGAGAAAAAAATGCAGTAAATGTACTCAACTGATACTGTGCATAATTGCATTTTTGTGACAAGTAGATATAATATGGTTTTAATTAGCTTTTGAATGACAGGAACAGTCACTACTTTGTCATGATATCTGCTCTCAGAAAGTAGTTACCGATTAATTTACTCACTCAAAAAAGGTTTAGCACTTGTTGATTACATAGATGACTGCTAATGTTAAGAGGTGTGCTGGACTGTTGCATCATTGATCATGTAATGTTGAGAAGCAGCCTTTAAACTTTTTTTTTAAACTGTTGAAACACTTTTCTCTCACCTGCACGTACCTGGTTCAGCCATGTGCTTTAATATTTTTTCTCATGGATTAGAGTTTTAATATTTTGGCTCATGGTTTACTGTTAATATTTAAATGTAGGTTACTTGCAGCTCACTGCAACACTACCTTACATTTAAGGGATTTCATTTTTTTTCCTTTCATCACTTTTTGCACTTGCTAAAGTGTGAGTGTAAATCTACATTTAAGAGTTCTGTAATGGAATGCTATTTATGTATAGTAGTCTTTTTAAGGTACTCCTGGCATTGTTTCTGCATCGTAATGACAGTTGCTACAATTCCATGGTAATATGTGGATACATCTAAACTTGGGTAGGTTTAGGCAAGAGCAAAGCCCACAGATTATTAATGATACATAAGGACCATTTGAGTTTGGTTTTCAGAAAGGAAGTAATGGTCATTGGTTATCACTTTTTGATTTAATTTAAATGTGTAGATCTGTCATTGGTTTCATACTTTTTTGTCTAACTTTGATAGATTAAGTGAAGATCTTATGACTAACTGGAGAAGCATTTGATAAGTTTGAAAGTTCACTGTTGACTGGTGTTGGTGCAGTTGGAGCAGTTAAATGGCAGCTCTGTGCCTTTTATGTTTGTCTCCTGGTTCACTATGTGATGTGAGGCTTATTTCCCTTACAGCCAAACGGGGAAGAAACTGATGGCCAAGTGTCGAATGCTGATTCAGGAAAACCAGGAGTTGGGTAGGCAGCTGTCCCAGGGACGCATCGCCCAGTTGGAGGCAGAGTTGGCCCTGCAGAAGAAGTACAGCGAGGAGCTGAAGAGCAGCCAAGACCGTGAGAACATGAGCAACATCCACATCGCACAGACTGTTTTCTCTTGTTCAGCGTTGTTCTACATTTTACTTTTGTTTGATCTGTTTTCTGATTTGTCCCCCCCAGAACTGAATGACTTTATCATCCAGCTTGATGAGGAGGTTGAGGGGATGCAGAGCACTATCCTTGTGCTTCAGCAGCAGTTAAAGGAAAGCCGTCAGCAGCTCTCCCAAACTCAGGGGGCTTTGGCTGGGGCTGGACCCAGCAGGACTTCACCGACTGCCTCTGGTGAACCATCCACTCTGCCCGAGCAGGCCAGTGCAGCCTCTGAACCGATGGGCAAAGACTACGGGAGGGTCTCCAATGGACCAAGCAATGGCAACTCTTCCCAGAGGAGTGAGACCACTACACCCAGCCTGTACCGAGAAGTCAGCAGCACGGAGGAAGACTTTCCCATGTCCCCCATGGTTTCAAGCCCTGGTGAAGGTGAGACCAAACTGTCCAACCACTCAGAGGAGGCTTCTGGAAGTCAGACTGGTGCTGTGAGAGCTGGAGGACCTGTGGGTTTTGGGAGCCAGCTGAGTGCAGGGTACGAGAGCGTAGACTCTCCAACAGGCAGTGAGACCTCATTGACTCAGCACTCGAATGACACAGACTCCACCACCGACCCCCATGAGGACAAGGCTGCCCTGGTGACCAAGGGCACCAGGACTGCAGGGTCACGGCATGCTCAAAATGGCCTGGACTCCAACACAGGCGATAGTGCGGTTTTGTAATGTACTCTGACATGTATTGTCTTTTCTTTTTTATACAATATACAAACAAGGCAACAAATGCATAGTCTGTAACACAGCACTGCTGTCCAACACATTTTGTTCTCACCCTCTTCCCTTGCCTATTGTGATGCCTCTGTCACATTTGTGTTGCTAAATGGGGATATTCTAAGAATGGGTTAATGTTAGATTTGACATGAGTGGATGTATGATTTAAAACTAGGATGTTTCATTCTGCCGTTTATCTAAGCACGTCTATGCTGTTCTTGTTTGAGGTCGACACTGAATTCAGGCATCATCTGGTGTTGTAACTCATCAGTCAGTAAAATCACTGAATTACAGTAGCTTCGCAATATTCAAGGTCATTTTTAGATGTTGGCCATTTTTTTTCAATGCAATTTTAATTTTTCCATCGACAAACAAAAAACTGTTCGGAAGATTCTGTTGAATTGTGAGTAGTTTATATGCGATGTTCATATTCTGACTTCAGTCCTTTTCATGTACTGACCAAATACCAATAAAGATTTTTAATACTATGAAGCAAATTTTTATTCCTCAGCAGTACATTAGCATTAGAACTCTGGTCCTATATAAAGTATCAGCTATTATAAATACTGTGAACACTGGTTAACTCTCCCAGTGAGTATTTGAGAAATTAGGTTTTAACATAATGAACTATCTTTTAAAGCTACTGTATAAATGAAGTCTATAATCCTAGTTATGTATGGTGCTTTCATGCATGAGTAAAATATAAATGCACACTTTGGCTGTATCATTTATTGTAATGTATCAATTTATTAGGTTAGAGGGCTTTATTGAAGGTTGTAATGAACAAGTGTTTGACCTCCGGGACATGTGGTGGCGCTGTGGCACAGTTCGCCACCATTTGCCGGTGAATGTATCCTGGTCTGTGAGGCTCATTCAGTATCAACAGTGCACTGTACACCGTGGACGCAGGAACAGTACCTTGAACCACTGACTCCAGCCTGCATTAAAATGAACTCCGGGCCTGTTGTCATCGTCTCTGCTGCGCGGACACCAATTGGTAAAGTGCATCATCTATTTGTACAATTAACCGAAACAGAGAAAAGATTAAATACTGTCAGCTTCTTGAGCGTCGCTTTACTGCACATCAGGTTTTGAGTTGTGCTTTGGTCAAACTAATAGTGTAACACAGGAATTCATATTAAGTATTATAATCATTTTCTGTAATTTGTACATGTAGTCAAAGACGTTTATGTCCCAGACGAGTTTTTTATTTGCTTTGTCGTAGTTAATTTGGCAAAATGTGTCGCACGGTTGTAACTCAATTAACATTAAATACGTAGAGCCTTGCTGAGCTCTGATTGGCTGCCTCGTGTGTCCGGATGATTTCCATAGCTGTGATTGGCTGACTGCTCATAGTGCCACAGAACGGCAGTTGTCTCCCATTGGCTACTTAAAACATGCCCAGTGCGGGGTCAAGGTGGGCGTGATTTCCTATATTTAAGTTATTAGTAATGATATTAATAATAATAATAAGCCAATTTTACAGTTTTTACAATGTGTTGTTACCTTGAATGTGAAAATATTTATACAGTATTTTATATCATGTGGAGATATGGAAGTGTCGTGTTGAGAGAAGAAAAGAATAATTTGTTGCTGGGAAAATGATGTGTATATGACAGTCTTTTTGCCAACTGTGTGGGTAAAGAAGCACGTATGAGGTGTTGCTCCTGTTTTCAAAGCTGAGTTTTGGCTGTGTTGTGACTTCTTCTGGGCCCCAGAGTCTGGGGGGGATTGTCTTTGTGATCAGCCAGCTGGCTGCTTGTTCATAGTTCATGTCATGCCATATTCAGTGGCTTGGACAATAATGATCAGTAGCTTGTGAGTTAATAGAAACATTAAATTGTCCATTACAGACACACACCCCCCCAAAAAAAAAAAAAAAAGAAGCAGATTGATGCTCCCCAAACAAACAAGCATGGGAAGTTTCACTGTAATTTCTCTGTTCACAATAAATTAGTTAATAGAATCTTATAACAGTCATAAAAAAAACCCCACCCCTTAATATAGTTCGCAGATTTTGTTGCATCTTCTAGACTGCTTTCGATACACCTGTATTGTCTATATCAATCTGAGAGCCTACTCACATTTTATTTGATCAATTTTTACCAAAGGGTCCTTGAATGGCGCTCTGTCCACGGTGCCTCTGCATGACCTGGGTTCAGTGGTGATCAAGGACATCCTGAAGCGGGCCGAAATAAAGCCAGAAGAGGTCTCTGAGGTTATCATGGGACACGTCCTAACAGCAGGTAAAGGTTCAGAAATGTATGACATAAGGCTGCTCATTTATAGCAGTCAGAGATGGTATATTTATGAAGTATTTGTAAATAGGCTCTGTTTGACTTTATTATCTTCTCTTCTGTCTTCGAGGTCAGGGACAAAATCCAGCACGTCAGGCCAGTGTTGGTGCAGGTATCCCATACTCTGTCCCAGCTTGGAGCTGCCAGATGGTGTGTGGCTCTGGGTTGAAGGCTGTATGTCTGGGAGCTCAATCCATTCAGACTGGAGAGACCACTGTGGTAGTGGCAGGGGGCATGGAGAGTATGAGCAGCGTAGGTATTTACATGGGGGCTACCAGAACACAAAGGATTTTGAATTAATTAGAAGCATGGTCCAAATACACAGCAATGCATTTTTGTCCTCTGCAGGGGACAAGAATTTCATAGCATAAATAAATAAAAAAAAATCTGTCCACTGCAAAGAGCACTCCATAAAAGGCATAACAAAATATATCTGAAAAAAAAAATTTGTTACATTATATTGTTCCCAATCCCAGCAATTATTTATTGTAAGAAAGCAAAAAACTTTTATTTTCCTGGGTCTCAGGAGGATAGGATTCTCAGCCAACAAACCTGAAACTCAGAACTTCCTCTAGTTCATGTCATGGATTCTCTGTGTAGGAAAACCTCAATTAAGTTTGGATCTTAAAGAATCCTGAGGCTCTACTCCTAATGTTTGTGGAGTGGAAAATCTGTTTGGTACTCTCAACAGCTGGCCCTTTTAAGTAAGATATAATCATTAGTACATCCAGGCTTAGGATCAATATTTTATCACTGGATTGGATCTAAATGTGTACTTGACATCCAAGAAACTGTAGGGATAATTTACAGCAGGAACTCTCCAACTATAAATAGCTGTTTCATTCAAATGATTACATGTAATTCATTGCCTGAAAAAATATGTGTTCATTTCCAAAATGAATATCCATGACAGTATTGACTTTTCTGAAACAAATAAATAGGTTAGGGGCTGAAGAGCACACAATTCATATATATATATATATATATATATATTTTTATTTTTTTTTTTTTCACTGGAGGAGAAATTGTTAAAAGTAATTGCAATATTTTATGGACAGTTGTTAATATTCATAGCCAATAATATAACAAAAATATTTTAGGATGTTCTGCATATGACCTCCAAAGATGGACTAAAGTCATTCTCTTTCTATTTGTTAAGAACAGATCTGTATTGTACATGGCTGACATGACATGTTTGCTTCTTCTTTGACGTCCCAGGCTCCTCATACAGTACAAATGAGAGCAGGAGTGAAAATGGGTGATGCCTCCTTGCAGGACTCAATGGTGGCTGATGGTCTGACAGACGCCTTTCATGGCTACCACATGGGCATCACAGGTAAGGCTGGCAAACAAAAAGAAATATGGATATACTGCTCTATGCAGGATATTTTGTTATAAATATAATGAATGTATTTGTTATAGCTGAGAATGTGGCAAAGCAGTGGAGTATCACACGAGAGGACCAAGACCTGTTTGCTGTTCAGTCCCAAAATAAAACCGAGGCTGCTCAGAAAGCAGGACACTTTGATCAAGAGATTGTCCCGGTCATCGTGCCATCCAGGAAAGGCAAGGACTTCCTCAGAGATTTATTATCTAACTTGGCTCATCTCTCTTTTGCATTTACTGTAATAGTTTCTTCTGTTTTTCAGGTCCAGTGGAGGTGAAGGTGGATGAGTTTCCTCGTCATGGCAGCAACATGGCCAGCATGTCCAAACTCAAACCCTGCTTCATCAAAGATGGCACGGGCACCGTCACTGCTGGCAATGCCTCAGGTTCATTGGTTTATTACCTATTCCATAGTAGCGTTTATCCTACAGGCCAGTCTCATGCCTGCTAATAGTATTGTTTATATGGTTGGAATTTCAGTTACTATAAGTGTAGAATAGAGATGAATATGCTTTTTAATTCTGCTATTTAATTGTATTGTAGGTATTAATGATGGGGCAGCAGCCGTTGTCCTAATGAGCCAATCTGACGCTGTGAGACGTGGATTGAAACCCATGGCCAGAATCGTATCATGGGCCCAAGCTGGACTTGACCCCTCTGTCATGGGAACTGGACCGATACCAGCCATCAGGAAAGCAGTAAGAAACCAGAGACTGACAAGTGTAACAGTACCAGAGGAAGAAGAAGTAGTTCATTCTTCTCTGCTTGTTCAGATAGATAGACTTCATTTTTCAAACACTGCCATTACTGCTCTGGATTAAACTTATTTAAAATTTGTTTTTTATATATTTATGAAATATATAAATTGTTTTTACTGTGCTTTAATTCATCCGTTACACTGTTCCACAATTTAACCTCTTGATTGAGGCTCACATCATTTTTAGAAATGTTCTGACAATGTATTTGTAAATTTAGTTTCCCTCTTAAATTATACCCCCCCCCCCATTCTCTCTGAAAACAATTTCTGGGTTTTATTTCTAAGTAAATTATATCTTGCTTTACATATTAGTTGTGCTTTATTACACTGAATCAAATCTGGAAATTTTAGAGCTTGTATTTTGAAAAGTCTTCATTTGTATGGACTATTTTCTGTGTTACTTACCTGCCTACTGGCCTTTTTCTGCGTTCTATATATAGTTTGTATCTTGTCTTATATGTCATTTATATATGCTTTCGTTTAGGTTGAGAAAGCAGGCTGGCAGCTAGACCAGGTCGACTTATTCGAGATCAATGAAGCATTTGCAGCTCAGTCTGTTGCTGTGGTCAGAGAACTTGGCCTGAATGTAGACAAGGTAAGTCCCACTAACAAAAGGCATGATGCAATTTTATTTTTTTAGTTTTCATATTTGTATAAACAGAGAACTAAAGTGGGTTAATGGTTATGACCTACAATATGCATTGTAACTAGATTGATGGGCAGGAGAAAAATGTCATTAAAAACAAAAATAGAATTGGCATCCTGTTTTTGCCATAATGACCAGAAATGGCTGTTTCAAATCTTTTTTTTTTTTCTTGTCAGTTCCACTAGTTGAACAGGACATCAGTGTAAACGCAATGGAATTTTTAAAAGAGATCAAAAGAACAAGTGGCATAAAAGATATAAATCAGATCTATTCACAGTAGCGGTGGTAGTGCAATACAGCAACGGTATGACGTGAGGAAATGCATAATGGAAAAAAACAATAGATGACAGTAGAGCAATGTCCAATAACATGTAGACAGTCAGCAACAGATGTGAGAATATCACAGATTGTAGGTCTGAGTCTTATGTGCAAGTATCAGTGTCAGCAATTTCGTGTTAGATTTACATCCTCCTTGTGCTATCAGTGGAAATTTTCATAACAGAATTGAACCCTAAACAGAAACTGATTCTGTTATTATCCACTTCTCAGGTGAATGTAAGCGGCGGAGCTATTTCATTGGGCCATCCTATCGGCATGTCCGGCTGCAGAGTGCTGGTGACTTTGTTGCATGCCCTTCAGAGGACTGGAGGACATAAAGGTGTGGCGTCCCTCTGTATCGGAGGAGGGATGGGCATCGCTTTGTGTGTGGAGCGAGTCTGAGATGATGTAATTGTGCTTCACAGATTGCACTTAATCTTAAATGTAAGGGATACTGAAAAACCTTGTTTACAGAGCTACGTGATATAATATAAAATGTAAATTTATGGGATTCTGTCACTGTTTAATTTTAGGGTGTGGAGATCGTATGTCGTTAAGTCTTGTAGCATAATTACCTAAATCACATTTTTTTCGAGATATGTAATAATGCAAAATGAAGCAGCGTTAAGATTGTAAATTTACAGAGGTATCACAATTTGGCCAAAAATATGACTTTGGCAATTATGCTATGAGGGTAATGATGTTATATTTGTTGGACCTTAACCAATAACTAGCCATGCTCACTGTGAAAACTTTAATCCAGCCTTTCTCAGGTTTTTTCCTGCAAACCATGACTGTTTTTAAGATGTCTGATGTTGGCAGTGGTGGAGAATCCCAGCTACATAAAGTGAAATTCCTGCCATTTCCGTTCACTGAACCTGCCCAGATGGGATCATTAGTGTTAAGTGAACAGGTAGAACCAATACATGACAGGACTTTTACTTTATGAAGCTGGGATTCTCCACCACTGGATGTAGGTACCAGTGATGTATATTTAGTCATTACTCAGAATCTGTAAACACACTGTACTAGCTTAACTGCTGAAGTAACGGTAAATGTGCTCAAGTGAAAGAGCATAGCGCAATTAGCCTTAGCTTTCAGTTAACATGTTACTAATAACACTAAAACTGTCCAGTTGACATGCTTCCTTCTGTGCATGCATAAATGTTAATTGTTCAGATACTAATCTCTAGCTTTGCCCAGAAATTCTGATGCTGACATTCCTTATCCATCACCCGTGTGCAATTGATGGACCTTCACACTTATTTTGCTCAAACAGAAGCATTGAAACAGCCAAGTGCCATAAGGTGAAGTATGCCAGCCTTCTCTTACCTAGTGCTTCCTGTACATGTTTCAAATGTTTTTCCTATAATCTGAATGAACATATCAATAAAGAACCAACTCTTTCAATCAAGTACTTTAAATTGTGTAGTAAAGCCTGTAGAATAACCACAGCAAACAGTGTTGAATTACCAAATCAACGGTCATTTACAACCATTGGAGCTTTATTAAGTGTCCAAAAAAAACAAATGACTTATGGATCCACTGGAAGGAGTGGGAGAACAGTAAACAGGCAAAGTGCACAGCCTACACTAGAGCGACAGCCATGGAGAGCTCCGGATGTATAAATACAGACATTGAACTTAACAGGACCTAGGACAGCCTTTAACCCTCCAGAGATCCTGATTGGACAGCATCCCTGTACGAATGCCCGCCTTCTTTCGGTTCTGGGAACAGTTTGATGAGGTCGTCAATACGAAGAATGGTGATGGCAGCCTCGGTGGCGAACTTGAGACTCTTGGTTTTAACCATGGTGGGTTCGTAGACGCCAGCCAGACGGTTGTCTCTGGGTTTACCGTTGACCAGATCCAAACCAATCCTACAGGACAAAAGGTCATCGAGTTATTAGTAACTTTTTTTACGTTAAAATGGGGGAAATTTTGTCTTGAGAGCAGATCACATTTTTAGGATGCGTGCTGTACGTTTTCAATCACAGTACCTGTTTGATCCTGACTCATAGTTTTGTTAAGTTTCAACAAGTTAAATTTAAGCACTCATGTCCTGTTGCACTGGGGGCAGACGTTACTGCTTAATATCTTTACCCTTCCTACAATTCTAATTTGAATGTTTTCTTGTGGCAAAAAACATTTTCGCACTTCTAACTACATCTGAAACATCTAAATCCAATAAAGTTTAAGACTCTTCTTCACACAAGAGAAGTATAAAGGCATTGATGTTTACACCATTTGAAATGAGTGTGCTTTTCTAACAGGACACTATTATATAAGTATTTAGAAAAGGCTATTGGAAGCAAGACAAGAAAAATCTATGGCAATATCATGCCTGATTTGAGGAAAAACTTACCACTTCAGATTCTTGCGTTCAGGATTAACTTGAGCCTCATTGTGGAAGGCACGAAGCTTTGCTACCAGATCGGTGGAGTCCTGTGCTGCATTCACAGCCAGGGTCTTGGGGATGACGAGAAGTGAACGAGCAAACTCGGCAATAGCCAGCTGCTCCCTGGAACCCTGGGGAGACAGAAGTGGTTGGTTCAGTCTCTAAGGATTTAAATGTCTTGAACTGATGCATTTTTGACAGTGACTATCTTTCTCCTGCGGCTCACCATGCTGGTGGCATAGTTCTCCAGGTAGATTGACAGCGCAGCCTCCACAGCGCCTCCTCCTGGTACTACAGACTTTGACTCCAACACCCTCTTAACCACACACAGAGCGTCATGCAGTGAACGCTCCATCTCATCACACATGAAGTCATTGGCCCCACGCAAAACGATGGAGGCTGATGTGCGTGCTTTGGTACTGATGAGACAAAACACAAGGGTACAGTTAACAGCTGTGACCTCTGACTGTTCAAATACTTTACTTCCAGACTGTTTGCTGGAGTAGTTTGTCACAATTATTGACATTGGAGGAAAAAATATTGCATGCACTTTAATCCATTAGTAAATTATTACATATGGTTCAGGTTCTTACTTCTTGACCAGGATGAGCTCGTCATCACAGATGCGTTCCTGCACCACCTCCTCAGCCTGGCCCAGCATAGTGGCCTCAAAGCTCTCCTCTCCCTCCAGATTGGTCAGAGAAGGACAGACGATGGCTGAGAACAGAAGCACCTTTAGTCAAAATCTTACATTGCACAGTGATAAATATTTCAGCCCTGAACAACAATAGGCAGACTGCTAAACTAATAATACTACAGCGTACCTCCTGTTGCCTTAGCGATGCGTTTAAGGTCTCTCTTGAGGACCCTTCTCACTGCCATGGCTCCAACATCCACAAAGTACTTCAGGCACATGTCATCGATGCCACCAGTGGTCAACACAACGTTGGCACCTGATGCCAGGATCTTCTGAATTCTCTCCTTGGTGATGTCAGACTCTCTGTAGCAGCAAAAGAATTTAAGTTTCATCAGTAATGATCAATACCAACAGTGAAGATGTCAATTGTAAGATTTCATTGTGTATGTATTCTGGAACAGTAAGAAAAATGCATCTTATGCTTTTCACACAACAATGATTTAAATATTGTCCAGTTCAAAGTAATTGTCCAACAGCTCATATAATAGCTGTGGCCTTGACTTGGAACTGTTTGTTTTCTCCCACGCGTATCACTGTGAAAACTATAAATAAGTATCACAGCAAATTTAAATGGGATGTTTCTTGTGTGTTTGACATCAAGCAACACAATAAAGAAAAGCTTCAATTAACCTTTGTCTTATCTGGTCGAGTTTGTCTGGGTCGTTGATAATGACTTGGACTCCCATCTTCATTTTGGTCTTTTGCAGGCTGAAGTCCAGGCAAGCAATCTTGGCATTGACGATGCGCTTTACCATGCCTTTGGAAAAAACAAAACTTTTATAAGGAAGGATATATTTTAACAGTAATTCAGGGTGGTTATGAGTTACACTTTGCCAGCATGTTGACTGATTGATACAAGATCTACCACAATGCATGTCTGACTATAAAAGATGTGCCACAGTTTACAAATAACTGTGCCTTAATTCCTTTCAAAGCCAGTGTACTTTCTCCCACGCGTATAACTGCATATAACATCAGGAGGAATAGCAGCAAAATTAATGGGAGTTCATCTGATGGAGTATCCTTTTAAATATTGCTGTCCTTTACCACATAAAAGCCTTCAGAATTTACTCACCTTGTGAGCCAACTGTGCAGTTCAGTGCATATCCGTTAACCAGGAAGCTCTCCTTCTGGCTACGGCCATGGGCTTTCAGAACATTGACAGAGTTGATTGGGTATTTGGCCACACCCTTGCCGTCAACAAACTTAACAGCCAAAGCAGCGTCCACAACCATGTTGGCAAAGAAGTCTGCATCACTGAGCTCAGTGGTCAAGGAGGAACAAGACCATCCATGTGCATTAAGTGCAAACAAATCTTTACTATCAAAAAACATAAAAACTATTCATTATAAACAAAGAAATGAACTGTCATGCACAAATTATAAAGTAATTGGAGGAAATTAACCAGCTACACCAAGATTCTTTCCCAAAAGGATACACTCCAATAATCTTGGAAGACATGGAGGTCTTTGCTGCATTAATTAGGCATTCCCTTCCCAGATCATCTGTCCCAATTGTAAGATTCTCATTAATGTAGCGCACGGCCTCCCTGGAAGATAAAAATGACAAGTGTGGATAACAGACAATCTACAGCAAAGAACTTTTGAAAAAGTTGGATCCTCAACTTCTAACAGGAATTTGTGATGCAGAAGGAAAAGGTGCTGTCACATTGTCGCCTTACTTGCAAGCCAGACGGTATCCACTGATAACTGATGTGGGGTGAATCTTCTGCTTTACCAACTCATCTGCACTCTTTAGCAACTCTGCAGCGAGAATTACCTAAAAGAAAGTCCCATAACTATCATTAGAAAAGGAACCATCTTAAATTTGCAACATAATATACTTCATCTAGAACAAAGGATTTCACATTGTCCCGTCATTTCTTTGGGGGTAACAGATTTAGCCATTAAACCCCTTCGGACTGAAGGATTTTATCTCTCCTGTCAGCATAGCCATGCATCTGTATAAAAGAAGCAGATGCACGGTACTAAGACAGGACATTTACTCAACAAGTAAACTTTTAGATCATCATAAAAGATAACCAATTTACTTAACATGTATTTACAATGTGGCAAGGACTAAAAAATGAAAATATCTTTTTGGACTTCAATTTTAATATGGCATTCTGTGACCCATTTTTGGTAAATTGTGCCACAAAATACCATCATAATATAGTAATCCCAAAGCACTGTGCCCTCAGTCTAGAGCTGAAATGATCGACTGGAATAAAAAAAAATATTCAATTACAATTTTCCTGAATCTAAGGTTTCGTTCAGCTGCTGTTTCACAAGGACCCTTATTGTGATGCCAGGGTTGCCACAAATGACATGAAGCATTTCGGCTCAACATCACAACAGCTGTTTTCTGCCGCAGCATACATTGTTTCAAAGCACAGGGCAAGCCTCAATCCCAAGCATATTGATATGGTCACTTTTATCCATTCTAACAATCAGTTACTCTTATAAACCTTTAAGCTTTCACACTTTTTTTTATAAGTTATGTATTCATTGAATCTTAGGTTGAATACAAATTTGTTGAAGACTGCAGTGTACATATTGTTTGTTGATGTCATTTGACTTATATACACACACTTTAATAACATTATTATAATTATTTGATATTTTTTAATTAGCCTTATACTTTTTCTAGTTTTAGCTGGTTCTGGAATAAAGGACTAGTTGTTTTACATTTTCAGACATGGCTTTCACATTTTAAGGTAAGCCTACTCAAATATTCATTTAATCAAATCAAAGAAAATAATTGATAAACTAATTCATTACATAACTAACTGATGGCTGCTGCTCTACCTCAGAGACAGAAGTTAACATACAGCCCCCCGTAGAGGCCACATAATTTTTGCATATATCATTGAAAAAGTAATGCCAACACCACACTTCTCACCAACAGTCCCACACATTGTTAAAACAATCAAAAGAACAATTTGCATTGCATTTAGAATTCCAAGATTCTACACCATAGACATGACGCCATGTCAGAGCAGCTGTTAACCCCACTTACCACAGAGGTGGTCCCATCTCCAACCTCCTTGTCCTGCAGGTCAGCCAGTTCACACAGGACCTTAGCAGCTGGGTGCTCCACTTCCAGCAACTTCAGGATGGTTGCTCCGTCGTTGGTGATGGTCACGTCCTGCAGAAATGACCATGAGACAAAGGTGATTAGCACATTTGGATTCTGTCTGTGCCGCCATGTATACAGTATGATAAAGATCGATTACAGTCGAAAATGACACACACCCCGATGTCATCCACCAACATCTTGTCGAGGCCAACTGGTCCGAGGGAGCTTTTGACGATGTTGGCAATGGATGCTGCGGCCATAACTGAGGAGGAAAAAAGTTGCACTTACATAAGACTTTCTGATTTGTCTGTTTATTCATTAGAATCAGTGTCACTAATAACCAACATAAGATGCAAGGTTATTTGCGTCAGTAAATATACATTTTCGCTGTTCTGTCATTCTATTTAGTGTGGTGCACAGAATGCTAGCCACACCTTCAGACCATGACAGTGTTTTATCTATCCCATTAGCATAACCATCCATTCATGACAATGTGAATGGACGGGACTAAAATGGGAATACAGAAACAACAAAAATACGGCTGGAAATGAGGCACAAGCCATACAGACTCTGACTCGTCAGACAGGACTTGGCTGTGCCTGACAGAGTGAGAGAAAGAGCTCAGCGAACAGCCAACTTAGTTAGCATTAGCATTAGCCACACGTGTGTTACATGCAAAAAAAATCCGTTTGTTAACAATCCCGAAAAGGGAATAAACACGGCGCTCGGTTCAATCGAAACACCGTGAAAACCATCAAAATAACTTACCATTTTGCGTGCGGACAGACTCGCCAGATGTTCTCTGGCCGAGCACGTTTAGCGGACCATCTAATAGCGACATTTTGGACCACCACACAACCGAGAAGAAAGGGAAGCGGCGCGGTGCACTATGGGTAAACCGGTCTTAACCAGAAGGTTCGAGAAGAAAATTCATAAAAAGCACCGGGATACAAAATCTAAGTGATTTCAGCTACATTGAGAAATTTAACTTGAAATATATAGATGAAGGTTATGTGTAATTAATCCTCCCACGAATTCAGAAAATTGCAGTTTTACCCGTAATACTTTAAGTGAACAACATTTCCCAGCATTCTCTAATATCTTCGCACCGCTTTCTTCTTCTTCTTGGTTTTTACTGTGATTTCTTGGTTGTCAGTATGTTCACCTGCGCCATCTGTTGTTTATTTTGTAAAATGTAATAGAGCGGCTAAAATAATTACGATTTAGATCAGTACAATATTTCCCAATTATATCCATACAGCGGTAGCCAAAATTATTAAAATACCTGACATTTGGCCATTTATAGACTCCTGTAACATATATTATTTAAATCTGTTTGTGGAAATTATATATATTTAAAAATCACGTAGATATTTTTGATATTCAGTAACTTAAATCACTTATTTGACTGTGATTATGAGATAGTACTGTATAACATCTTATATGTATTTTTTAAATAACTGTGGACATATGCACATGTATGTCATATACTGGGTTTCCATATAATTACTGGCTATATCTGTTTTTCAGTATTTTCTTAAAGATGTAGATTTTTGTTATTCAGTTATTAATATCTTAGTTTTTCCATCTTTTCCTCCATTAAAAAAAAGACCTGTGTGAGTGGATTGGCATTTTATTTACTTTAGTATAATAATAGATGCCACATACTGAATCTGATTTTGAGGGAAACAATTTCATGTTAATCATTGGTTTGCAAAATTTCTCAAACAGATGAAACTCTAATAAGCTGCACTAATATTGATATGTATTGATAAATAACAGATTCAGGTTCTTATGTTCGGACAATGAATATAACAAACACAAAAACACAAAGATTAGTTTAATCTGAATTTATTATCTCCAGTACAGTTTTGTTGAGCAATAACAACTAAGCAGTTAAAAAAATACAGTACACTTAACTTAAACATTAAAGCATTATAAAGCATACCTATGGCATACAAGAATAATGTTCCTAAAATGTACATCTTTACAAAGTGTTTACAAGTAAAATGTAAAAAAAGACAGAAAAGTGCAAAAAAGAGTCAATGATGACTGACAATCCCCACCAGTGAAACAGAGACTCGAAAGTACAATGAAACAAAAAAAAAAATACATACTTCATATTCGTAACGTGTTTTGATGCACATTTCCTCAAATGAACAGATTTCAAATGAACAGCAGGCCATGATATTGTTGCTTTTTCATGTGTTATTGTAATCTGAACTTGAATTAAGTAATGTGTCATATTTTCTGATAATGTTCACAGTATTTGAGTCAATTTTGTGAGCGCCCCTTAAGCCTTTAAATAAATAAATTTCACTTTCATTTACATTATGTTTGTGGACTGAAGTTAAGTGATAAGGGGCAATATCACGGAGATGCTTTCAAATAAATAGGGCACACAAAGTGAGTTTTACAAAGAAAAAGAGTGTGTGGAACAGGGTTTGCTTCAGACAGACCGAAAAATAACTGTGCTGTTGGAACTTTATTGTTGTGTCTTCTAACTTTGACTTTTAACATCTTTTTGTGAGAGTGATTGCAACATCAGTAGTGCGGCAGTTGGGAGAGTCCCATAAACGTAAACAAAGTAAACAAAAACAGTTGATCAACCAAATAATAAAAAAAAAAAAATACACAAAATGTACATTAAATACAGTACTGTAGTGTTTTAACTAACTCTCCATAATGCTCTCCTTCGTGGTCCCTCTTATAAACAAAACAAAAAAAAAAGTTAAAATTAGTAAGAAAAAAAATAAAATCATCCACTTGCAGAGACACATTTCACAAAATGGATGCTTCCAGACCATAGTAAGATTTGCTCACAGATTAAAAATAAATATGAATTCTAGAGTTTCTTATAGATCGTCTATAATATCAGCATCTTCTCTTGGTTTTAAAGCATGATACCTTAATATTGAAAAAGGTGGTTTGAAGGCTGAATCACAATAAGACTTCAGATAGACTTACACGTCAAAGTCTAGTCTAATTACACTTAACCTATTGGCTCTCACACTAGCCAAAAATGTTTCTTTAGTGTTGCATCATTTGTTCATTACAATTACCGCTAAAAAAAGCTGTTAAAAGTGACACTCTAGCCTGAGCAGCGAATCTGAAGATTGCAAATTTCAACAGCGAATTCATAAAGCTGCGTATTGAGAACTGTTTCATAGAGTAAGCACGATTAAAAACACTAACCACCACTGGAAACATCTGAAAACATCTCATGTGGTCTGGCACGCCTTTACAGGTTAAGATTTACTACTGCTGGAAGTTAAAATAACCTTAACAGCAAAATAAAAGAAAAGAGCTCGAAGTGGCGCTCCTGACATGGAGAGATCCAATCCACCAAAAATCTTCACATCTTTAACGTTTATACTTTTGGATGTTTAACCGGCGTAAATCCTTCGTCTTTATTGTAAGTCCTGCATCGGCGTATCGTTCTGTAGATGCCTGAAACGGAAAGCAGCGGGAGACTCCTTTGAATATTAAAATCTAATACTGTCACACTTCTTGTTAGCGCCGTCCCTCACCAGATCATCACTTCTTAAAATGTACTTGAGAAGATTTTTTTTGAAGTGCTAAGGCAACTCACATGCAGGATTGGATGTAACCTATTATGTTTTACTTTGAAGCCCTGTAACAGAAAGTATAGGTATTCACATAAAAATATGGCTGCAGTCAAAGAAATAGCTCCTGATCTATGCAGAAAGATGGGATATAATTGAGTTGTTTGTGTTCTATGATGTTGATACAGATGAGGGTCATTAAAGGCAAAGCAGCAGTGTCCCCTGTGTTGCTATATGCTGTATATTAATATATATTTGGCTTTCGTGTTGTCATATAGACTCAGGCGAAGCTGCTGGAGCTCAGACACTGGAACTTCTCCCTCAGAGATTGGACGATGTTGGGTTGGTTCTGCTGTGGCTCGCTCCACAGGTATTTCTCCAGGTGTTCCCGCTCCAGAGACCTGAGTGGATCACAGGAGTGCATCGGCGTGCAGGGTAGACTCTGGGAATGGACCAGACCACGGTTCTGTTTGGAAAGTATCATCGAGCCGTTGCTGCCGCCGCTGTTTCGCTGCGCCGACCGCTCCTGCTCGTGTTCACTCTCGTCCTCAGAGCGGATCTCCACATAGTCGTCGTCATCCTCCCCATTGTCCTTGAAGTTGGCCAGATAGTTCTGAGTGGCGGTGAGTATGCTCAGTGCGGAGGCCCGGTTCAGGACCACCACCTGTTGACCGTCATGTAAGGTGAGGTCCGACTGCCCCTGGGAAGACCGTTCTGGGAGGCTACTCTGCCGGCCGACGCGACCCAGACTGGGGCCGTGGAGTCGGTCCACAGCGGGTCCGTTACATTTGAGTCCAGACTGGTTGTTCTTCTCCTGCTGCTGACTGTCCAGGCAGTTAACCGATTGACTGGAAGCCTTGGACGAGGGCAAAGACGGCGCATTAAAGGAAGGATGTCTCTTAATTGAGCTGTACACGTGCTCCTCTTTATCGCTTGGCGCCGACATGCACGAGCTCCACCTCTGAGGCGGTGGGGGGGTTGTAGGTGACGAAGGGAAGGTCTTGAGAGCAGGGATGGAGCAGGCGGAGGTAAGTCTGCGCTGTGGGGTGGACGACGCACGAGCATCCCCCACGTCACCGGTGGAGGACACGAAGCTGGCCAGCTCCCCGTTGCTGTAGGTCGAGTGGAGCCAGTCGTCATCCAGCGAGGTCTCGGGCATGGACGGAGAGGTCAGCAGTCCTGGGTGGGAGTGATGTGGAGCAGCGGTGGCCTGACCCGCCGAACCAGGAGTGTCCCTAAACATGACCTGATCGTAGAGCTGGGAGTATTCGGCTATCCTGGCACCTGGAAGGGAACACAGGTGTAAAGAAGGTGTTCAGTGTTTGTTGGTGCATTTCAGTCTGATTCTAAAATGGAAAAAATGTTCCAAGAAAGTCTCATCAGTTGTGGGAGAGCACTGATACTTCCACACAAAGATAGTCTATGAACCTACTACTGTGAGCTGAAGTTTTGTAATAAATAAAAGCACTATTTTAAAATAAAACACTATATAAATCCCCCTTAAAGACATACCACTATATACACAACCTGGCCAAAAGAAGTCCCACATTCAGTTTATTTAGAGACATTATGTTGCTGCACCTAGACCTGAGCAACTGAAGGGACCCCAGATAATAACACTGGCCCCATAGGCTTGTACTCGGCATTATGGGTAATCACTTCATCTTCCTCTGTTCTCACCCTGATTCTCCATTGAAGCACAGTCCAGTTTTTATGTTCTGTCACACTGATATTTGAAAAAAAAACCCTCAGTCACTCCAAACAACAAATACAGTTATACACTGACAATACATCTTTTGCTTTACCTATGGCTGCACCTCCTTGCTTCTTCTCCTCCAAAATGGCCGCCAGGTCTTTCTGTTTCTTCTCAGCTCTGGCCCGACTACAAGAATCTCCAGGGTCCATGCTCCTCATGCGCAGCAGCTGGTTGGCTTTCTTGATCTTCTGACTGTACTGCCTTGCCATCAGAAACACCCGGCTCTTGTTTTTGTCCATCAGCTCCAAGGGGAAGTCCACAGACTCACCCAGCAGGAGTGAGGAGGAGGCTAGTGGTGAGTCCAGACCTGCCAGCTCTCCTGGAAATAAACTATGGAGGTCTTTGAGGGGATGCTCCCTCTGATGGGCGTTTCGTGGAGGAAGCTCCACCAGGTCGTCGTCCTCAAGGCGGAAACTGCCGCTGCTGAGTCGAGCCAGCCGGTTCCGAATGCTCTTCACGGTTCCTGGAGCAGGTTCTGGTGTGGCAGGTAAGGGTTGTGGGGTGGACACAGGGGAGTGGGTTTCTTCTTCATTAGGACCTTCACTTTGAGGTTCAGGGAGGTTAATGACAGGGATGGTAAAGGATGGTGTGGAGGATATGGGTGGGGGTCGAGGCTGATGTGATGGGGGACTTCTGGTAGGGGGGCTGGCTGCTTGGGGTCTCTCATCATATTCCCAGTCCAGACTTCTTTTTCATCTCCCTCTC
>JAPTYQ010000017.1:27191874-27229950 GCA_029814465.1 Ostorhinchus cyanosoma | reverse complement strand
CAAAATTTGATGATAAAATTACACCGAGTTGTACCAGGCATTAAAATGAACAATTGAAGAAAACAAGGGTGGTCTAATCATTTTTTCTGCAACTGTATGTAAAACTATGTATTAAAAACAGTGTCCCACTGAAGACGCATTGATGGTATTTTTCCCAATATTATTATTTTTAGTCTATATATACACACAAAACCTCAGATTCACTTGCACTTGTGTTTTTGGTAGAAATTGTGCTTAAATCTGTGTTGTGTTTATGAAATCAGTGTTATTGTGCATGTATACCTCACTGATGGAGCTTGTTTTAAGGTGCATTATGATCACTTAACACATTGTAAATAAAAAATATATATTGATACTGTACATGTAAATTTATTGACTTGTACATTGTTTCTCATAAAGGTGGAATCAAATATTTTTACCTCTTCACTTGATATGATGATGACAATGTGATTTATTTTTGATAGTTAAAGCATAACTGGGACTGGGAATGTGATCATTACACCTGTTCAAAGGTGATTACTGATGTGTATAAATAGGAATAAAAAGAGGAATGTGCCTGAAAACAAATTTATTCTAACTTAATGGGCGACAGTGTATTTGTATTTTTCCACAATTACACAAAATCAAGCTTGTAACAGCCATCTGGATGCAGGATTTCACCTGTTAAAGCGGTAGATGTCCTGGATGTTGCCAAATAGAGAGCCTTTATCCTCTGGGCTCAGAGCCAGTCGGGACTGGTTGCTGATACACTCCAAGTAATCCTGTAGAGAAACCGAGAAAAAGAGAGAGAGAGGGAGAGAGAGAGTGGTCAAGTGAGAAAAAACTACTGTATTGTTACAGCGTTTTGACTGGCACTGGCTTCAGCACACACACAAACACACCCACATCATCTGAAAGGTCACTCACATATTCTCAGTCCACTTTACAACACTTCAGCAAGATAGTTTTATGGCAAATAAAAATATAAAAATGGAATATTATTGGATTCTTTGAGCATTACCCTCAAAGCAATAACTGACCCATGTACAGTTTAGTCATTTAAGCATTTTAGAGAGCATTACAGTTTGGGAATATTTTAATAAATACATTTTTGAATTAAAAAAAAAATTTATTCCCCATTTACTTGTAGTGAGTGAAATTTCAAATGTCT
Source organism: Ostorhinchus cyanosoma (assembly GCA_029814465.1). Taxonomy (NCBI): domain Eukaryota; kingdom Metazoa; phylum Chordata; class Actinopteri; order Kurtiformes; family Apogonidae; genus Ostorhinchus; species Ostorhinchus cyanosoma. The sequence goes on along the minus strand of JAPTYQ010000017.1, from coordinate 27,228,800 downwards.
GTAGTGGTCAAATTCTTACCAAATTTTGTTCATAAATTGCCAGTGACCCAGAATAGATGTGATTTCATTTTGGGACCAGTAGGTCAAAGTTCAAATTTTTAAAATGTTTTTTCTTCTCCCATTTACTTAAAATGGGCAAAATTTCAGATGTCAATAAAAACATATATTTTGTTTCAATTTACTTAAACCTTGGCACATATACTGTATAGAAGCAGTTGATATGCTGACATCAGCACATACATAGACATGATGACATCAGGTGGATCGATGCCAAAATAAGCTACAATACGTGCGAGGGGCGGAGTTTGTTGTGCCTGGCACCACTTGTTAACTATTGTTTTTATATATTCTACGTAAAGAGACAGTTCTGCACTGTTGTTATCATTTTTTATCCTGATCTAAGACATTATAATGACCTGAACTGAATAGATAAAAACTTTGATATGTGACTAACGCCATCAGATTTAATGCAAATGTTCTTCACATTCGCAGGAGTCGAGCTCTGCAGCACAGTCTGCAAACCAGACCACAGTCTGCTACTGGGCAGGACAGACATTACAACACCAAGAAAAGTACCACTCTGTACTGAACATGCACAAACACACACCCTCAGATCATTTAAGCACAAACTTGTGTGTTTTTATGAGACGAGGAGGAGGAGGCAGAGTGAGATTCATGGGGCTCACTCCCTTTAGTCCGTTTGACTAATTCCAGTCTGCTGCTGCGGTCTGTGTTTCTGGTAATACTTTAATTTCTTTGCCATCATTATCAGGGCAGTTAAATATAATGTGCCTTAGCCAGAAAAACAGTGCATGAAATTGTGTTTACAAAGAAAACAGACTGACATGAAGAATGAGCAATGTGAGTAATATGAGATAGAGAACAAAATAATGAATTCAGATTTGGACCTGGATGACAACCGTCTCACACCATTTCACGCAAGAGCTTCAGGCCAATATTTTGGTTCAGGGATTAAAGACTATGAGACTTAAGTCCTGCTGACGAGCAAGTTGGTGATTATGCTGGGGGTCACATCGGGGGGCATGTTTAGATTTTGGTGACTATCAGAGGTAGTGTGTAAGGTGATGCTTTATTAGCCATGGGGTCACAGATCTGACCTGGCTTGACCCCATCACTCATCAGCCAAAGCCTTCCTGAGCTCAACAATGGGCATCGTTCAGCCATAAACACACACACAAACACACACCGACTTCTCGAGGTACACGCCCTTCTACGCATCAGACAGAACATGTACAAACTTGATACTTTCTCATGTTAACCATTAACCTCCTCAAATACACAGTCTTCCAAATGACAAAACATATCCTGCAGCAGAGAAGCAGGGCAGTCATTCCACGTGACAATACAGGGTGCAAATATCCAAACCTCATCAGATTCGATGTTTCTGTGGTGATGGTATTTCAAGTTTATTTCTAAAGTATGGTCAATTTCAGTCTGGTGATGTTTTCCAAGTGTCAGAGTGGAAAAGAAGAAGACGAGGGAGAAAAACAAGGGCTTTGGCTTTGTTTATTTGTGGATAACTGATGGGCCTCATTGACTGACTGAGGACGGATGAAAGCTGGAGGAGGAAAAACCAGCAGGATTGGAAAATAAACACTTCCTTCTGCAGCTCTCCCCTCTCAGTCCACATCAAATTATTAAATGTAAATACAGATGAACCTGATGCCGTTTCATGCTGTTATGGAAAAGTGAAGCCACTGTCGCTCATGGATTTAACCCTTTAACTCCTGACGTGTCTGGTGTGCGTTCTGAATGTACGTTATTTTAAACATTCAACCTTTTGCTCAATAGGAACAATTTCAAAATGTGCTGATAGAATAGACCTTGTTCTTTCCATAGATATCTGAGCATGCTCTGTGCACCTGTTTAAAACACAGAGCAGTGAGAGAGACTGACTCACTATAAAAAACAGTTTTACTGTTGTTTCCTGTGTTGTTGTGATGATTTTTCTTTTTTTTTTTTTTAAACTGTGTTTTTACTGAGTTTTGACTGTGTGACAGCTTTTTGGAATTCATCTAGGTGCCAAAAAGCAGCTCAACTAAAAAGAGCCCAAAACAAAAAATACAGGGCCAAAATTCAAGTACCTGTTTCTGTTTAGTGTGTTCCAGTTCACAAGTTTACATTTTTTAATGAATTTTTTAAATTCTTTTTTTCCCCATTTGCTTATAAATGGCAAAATTTCACATATGTATATATTTAAATACATCAATTTTGTTTCAATTTACTTCAGACTTGGCACATTTAGAGGCAACTGATATGCTGACAGTCCAGGCATAGACATGATGACATCAGGTGGATCGATGCCAAAATAAGCTACAATACATGTGAGGGGCGGGGTTTGTTGTGCCTGGTGCTATTTGTTATTTTTACTTTTATTCTTTTGGTTACATGTTAACAATGACAACATGACTAATGAACAAACAGACTTAAACTGGCTCGATTTCCTGACCTTCAAAAGTGATTCAAATGCCCATCCCTGATAAATATCATATTACTAAATTATACCATAATAATCATTGTTTAATAGTCCAGCCTTACTATTTACAATGGAGGACTGATGATGACATTCACATCAACATCATAAAATGTTAATGCAGAAAAAAACACATTGAAGAAGACTATATGAAACACTATGATCAAGAAAAAAACCACATTTGCTCACATGTGCATGTCATTCACACTCAGCATGCAAACATTTGACCAATCAAATGAAGAGTTTCTTTTATTAACCGCAAATCAAATCATCATCGCAGTAAAACTGAACAATGTTATCTCTTATTGCAGATTTTCCCTCATCCCATGACAGACCATGTGACAGCTGGACATGTAAAGAACTCTAAATCCACACCTAGAGCTCTCACAGCAGGAGGTTGGGTCTGAGTGGACCACATAACTGCTGACAGACAGAACACAGGTGATCCCAGGGGAGTCTGGGTAAATATTTGTCTTAAGGCTGTCACACCCTCTTCCCTTGCAGGAAGTAGCACGGGCAAAAGAGATTATTGTCCTGGTTGCAACTAGAGCTGGATGTGAATCTGTGTCTGAGTGTGATAATAGATGAATCTGTGTTGTGTTGTTCCTTCCAGTGACTGGACTTTTCTCCCCAGTTTTGGACAAACTGTCAGAGTTAAAAGCTCTATTCATAGACACACAATTAGCACAATCCATTCTCAGTGTTAACTATCATTAAAACAAAAATGAAGACGACTTAAATGGATGTGTCTTTTCTAAAGTACCGGTGATGAAATAGCTGTCTTGGCATTTAAAGTGTGGTCTGGGGCTGGGTGGTCTGTTTTACTAATGGCGGTCTCCAGAACAGACACTGTAGAGGGTTATTAAGTGCAGCTCTGTTCAGTGTTTTCCTAACCTACTTTGAACAAGGTTATCTGAGAGTTAAATCCTTCCTACCTTCCTCTCGAACCCCCTTTCTCCACCTTCATGTCCTGAAGAAGGGAGGAAAGGAAGGAAGGAGGAGCCAGAGGGGGTGGAACATTGATGAGGGGTGACAGGTCAAAACCTAACCGTCACTCCCCACACTTATCCAGTCTTTTGGGAATCTGAGTTTCCTGCTATTTTTTTTTTCTTTTTTTACAATAGTCATTTCCCTTAAAAACCCACCATTACGAGAAACACATTCAACGATGCACATGCTACTACAAACGCGACTAAAATGAAAGAAAAGGGAAAAGATAACACATGTGAAAATGAAACACTCACGCACACATGCAAAACAGAAAAAAAATCCTGCCAAACATTCTGTCATTTCACACCGCAATCAATTTCAATGAAGCTGCAAAACACACATCACATCTGTGCAGCACATTTAAGCAGGCACAAAATGAATTTTAAGGCTTGCAGAAAACCAAACAGAGGCAAATAAACAAACAAAAGCAAAGGCAGCAAAAAAGAAAGGCAACCTTTGATGCAAACCACGGTGCCCGATCCTTAACAAAGCCTTTAAGCACCGACTAGAGGCCATGTGTATCTTTGTACTTCAAAGCCAGCTCGACAAAAAAGAATATATTTGCTAAAGTGAGTGCATACTGTATGTGTGCAAGCGTTTGTGTGTGTGCTCATGTCTAAAGTTTTGACTGAGCAGGCACAAAGAAACTGGTGTTGTGTACCTTGGCTAAACCCTGCCTACCAGCCCGGGCGACCTTATTGTACTGGTTCCCTGCGAGCAATGAGCTGTGTGTGTCACGTGCCCGAGAAAAACCACAACGACCTAAAGGATGTGTGTTATCTGGTGATTTAAAGCCCTGTATTCCTGAAAAGATCAAGGTCAAACAGCCACTGGACTGAACTATATTTATGACGTGTAGCTGCTGCTTGGCCTTCAAAAGGGGTCATTTGGTCAAAGTGAACGTATCCAACTAAACCAATGTGAGATAAATCAGATTTTGGCAATGTTTTATAACTATAAACTTTAAGTAATGCAATATGGTTGGTTTTCATATGTAGTCATTATTATATTTCCACGTAGTTTCAGATGACAACCATTTAGAGTCTTTAACCCATAAAGACCCAAACATCTATTACCGATCAAAACTATCTACTGATCTAAACTGTTTAATACCTGTTAATCCACTAATTCTATCAATACATGGAAATAATTGGTGTAAAATGAACATCTACATGATCAGTAAATTAAATGTAGGACAATACCTAATTTTCACTGAAAAAACAAAATACAGATGATGATATTACAATGAATGGTGATAAATAGTTTAGGGAAAGTTAAATCGAGAACTGACATAAAAGTAACACTGGGTCTTTACGGGTTAAATTGTGAAACTGCAATTGTTTTGTGGATGAAGGGAATAAGCCTTTAAGGAACAAAGTTCATGATTTGATGGATATTCGCAGAAAAAGTAAAAAAAAGTTCTCAGTTTTTAGTATTTGAACTTTTGCCTAAAAAATGATTTTGGTGAGTTATTGGATTATTTGACGATGTGGGAAGTTTAGAAGGGAAAAAAATAATTTATCATATGTTGTATGTTTCTATGTATCAACATTTAATTTCAGAAGTAAATAAGAGCTGAAATGGTGGAATACAAGTACATTATCTGCACATGAAGTATGGGTAATAGAGTAGTAGTAGAGTACTAAGTAGAGTAAAACTACAACATTATACTTAAGTAAATATATTTAGTTACTTTCTCTAAATGGATTGAATGTCTGGCCAGCTGCTGCAATGCTTCCAATTCTAGTTTCTTCCACATGCTAGGTTTTATTTGCCACATATTAGGTTTTATTCATTCTTCTGTACAGCACTGTTTTTTTGTCTTATCTATTCTTGTATTTTGGCTTTTATTTATTCTTCTGTACATCACTTTGGTCCGCTGTACTTATTTTAAAGTGCTTTACAAATAAAGTTGAATTGGGATTGGATGCTGCATTCACTGTCTTGTTTCTTACCTGGACTATACTGTGCAGGTCCTGTACATATGTTCTCTCTGTGTCCAGGATCTCCTGCACCACCCTGTCCACATACGTCCTGGGTCCCTGTCCTTGTACCTGCCCCGTCCGATCTCCTCCATCTGGACTCATCTCCGGCCCTGAATGTTCTGTCGGAGTCTGCCCACTCCTCTGTCTGCCCATCCCTCCATCATTCCTCTCATCCTCATCCCCACATCCGAGTTGCCGGGCCGGGACCAGTTCCAACCGAATGGCCCCGGAGTCCCGGTCTGGGGTCGCTGGGTTGCAGTGGGGAGTGGGCACGAGCGTGGAGCGGCTGCCCAGTGAGCAGTGACTGTCCCTGGAGGAGGCGGAGGAGGAGGTGGAGCTGTAGCTGATCGGCCTTTCTGTGCTGTCAGGTGAGGAGTCCATGCTGTGGGCGGAGCAGTAACGCGAGGAGGCGTGGCGGAAGGCCGGGTTGCGGAGGCAGCGAGCCGGGATGTCAACGGAGCTCAGGACTGAGCCGGAGTCCGGGACTTCAGGCAGAGGAGGCAAAGCATCAGGTAGGTAGTTATAGTCGTCTGGGGAGGAAAAAGGCAGAAAATGAGAGAATCTGGTTAATAGGTTTCATTTAAAATTTCAATACTTGTATCTGTGTCCTGTATTATGAAGGTCAAATCCTCTTCAGACCAGAAACACCAGAAAACACAGACTTCTCTACGCATTTAAAGGTTGAGCATGCAAGATTTTCATGCGCTTCTGCACTTAATTTCTTTTGGAATAGCTGCTATTGACATTAACTATGTTTCTAAGCTAACGGTAGCTTGTGCTGCACACTTGCCACCGTAATGGATGCTATCATGGATATAACAGTTGTTAGCTTAGGGACAGAGATGGTTAATTTCAGTGAATGAACAGCTCCCAACATAAAAAATAAATACTTTAATCATTGTCATGCACAAATCCTATATATTGAATCCCTTAAATGACTGCAGCATTGACGCAATGCAGATAACCACAGAAAGCAAATTACATAATCTAAAGAAAATGCCATTTAAGTTTTTAACTCCCAACACCATCAAGCAACTGCCACTCAAATATATGTAAACTGTGAATGCCTGCAAGCCTAGACTATTGTGTCGTAATGTTTAGTCTCCATGTTAAATAAACCTTCAAACTACACTTCTTGGCTCATATTTCATCTTCTCTTTGTAGAAGTTGACCTGTAGGAAACAATCCCACACTACTGAACTCCCTGCAATTGTTGTGCCATCATGAAATGCTATAGCTTTTCTGAGTGCAGCTTAAACAAAGGCTATTGCAATGTTAAATACGCACTTGTCATATTGTCTCGGCCAAATTACTGTGAAAAAATGTTAAAGAAACAATGGTTTTAATGTATGCCAAGGAAATATTGTTGACTTCTGCAAGGAATGTTGGAAGGAAATAAGAGAATTTCAGTTCCTTTAGTTTCTCTAAAAGTGCATTAACTGTAAAACAACAATCTACATGTTAGACTGCTTGGACATGAAGGCAATATCTGCTGAAAGTGTTAGAGACCACAAACAAATTTTGCCAAAAAAGCTGGAATTTAAGGTAAAGGGAACACTCTAATGTGTTTATAGTATTTAAACAACTTGTGATTTATTATTCCTCTTATATACGATTAGATTTATAGCAAAAACTCACAGACAGAGCTGTTAAAAACTCCAATTAAAGTCACATACTGGACAAGTGTGACACTGTACTTTCCACTTTCAAACTTCGTTCTAAAAAGATGCAGTGTTTGTAACTTCTACCGGCTAAAAAAAACACTTTCATATTCTTACAACCTCCATTTGTTCAACAGCCCAATTCCTGAAATACCAGCTGACCACAGTCTGACTGACCACCCGCCGTACGAGGACCACTCGCTCAAATTTGTCCTCAGTTTCACTCAAAGAAATGCTTCACACGGAGCAATAACTACACTGTTAGAAAACAAGAAACCAGAACAAGAAACAAACGCATGATTTATCATTTATTTGTCTGAGTGATAAATGTGTTTGTGAGAGCATTTTTGCAAGTGCGACAGGGAAACCGATTAAGTTTAATGACAAGATTAACGGTGTAATGCTGAGAACACTCCTCTATGTGGCAATGAATGAAAGTCCTATGTATTTCCATGGAGGAGAGACAAGTTTGTGTTTGTGTGTGTGTGCAACTACAGGAGTGTATTTGACTTCAAGCTAGTGCCAAACTGGCTCGCAACTGTGTCTGTGGAGAGATCCGTTGAGATTACCCAAGGCCTCACAAACAGGCCAGCCGAAATTAAACCACACATGCTGCGTATCGGATAGAAGGCTTCCAAGTTTCCTCCGATGCCTCCCAAGGTCTCGTTATAAAAAAAGACCAGCATTGACGAGGAAAGACAGAAAATGCAAACAGGGAAAGGAAGGACAAGATGAGGGAGTTTGACACCGGTCTTTATCATCAAAGCTCGCTTCACCAGTGACCCGGCAGCTCCCCTGTTGTGGCAACACTGGGATCTAATGCCCTATAGGAGAGTGCTGCTCTCTCCCTGCCAGCAGCACCGGCTCGGCCTAAACCCTTCTCACATCAAAGCATCACAGATCACAGACTCCTGTTCACAAACATGAAACGTGAAACTAAGGACACGCTCAAAGAATCACGGTACATACCCACTCTCTCACCTTTCAAATAGGTACCTCGGAGGTCTTTTTGCTATGGCGACACCTCTTTTGACGACACTTGAGCAGCGGGCCTGATTGTTAGTCTGTGACCAAAAGATCACAGGTTTGACTCTGGCAAACGCGAGAGCACTGACACCACGGGAAGAAACGAAACCTGTGCTCAGCTACATTTGGGTCGTATTATTCAAAGAGCGGGTGCAACAAATGATTATTTTCTGAATGTTCCACAGATTATTTTAGTGATTCCTCAACGGATTTGTTAGCCTGTACAGTCAGGAAGGCCGGTGAACACTTAACAAATGCAAATTCAACATTTGAATTCGACTCCAGACCTTTTATCTGCTTCATTTGGCAAAGAATAAGTAGAAAACAGGACACGTGGACATGAATCTGCTTGCCCATCAATTGTCCAATTACCAATAAAAAATGATTTTATTTCCTTCCTGTGACAAAATATTGGTCCTATTGGTCAACATGTTGAGATATTTAATGTGGAGATAGGACTACCAAATTGACCAGTTAAAAACATCTACATTTCTCAGAACTGTGCAGATACACACACAGCTGCTCTGAGACCTTATGTTAAACCCCATGAATTCAAGCACAAAGTCTACACTTCAATCACTTCTTCACTGAAAATCCACTGTGCACGACATACAAAGGCAAAATTATAACATTCCCTTCACTGTCCAAGACATGTAGAATAGAATATGCTGAAATTCACAAAGCTCCAGGTGTAAAAAAAGCCTAACAAAACAAAACTTTTTTGCACAGCCAATGATCCAAAACCCTAAAGAAGCTTGCATTTTTTTTTCTTTTTCTGCTCAATTTCGCTGCATGTGGAAACACTGATGACAGCCCAAAAGTCACAACAGACTTGTAATTTCTAAATCTGTGGGTAAGAACAGAGGCTGGTAAAGCTTTACATCATTATTTGATACATTGCTGATATCAAAACTATTCATCATTTTACTTTTAACAGGCTGACAAGTGTCCCTTTTGTCTTTGCTCTCCATGGAATATCAAGTGCAGTCGATTCCTGGTAACATTCTTTGTAACAAGGAAACTGAAGTGTTTTGAAATCCACCTCTCGAAAAACAACAATGAAGGGAGAGTTTGGTGTGCTGAATCACAGCTTTCTCAAGTTTTAATTTTGCTGCACGGTCGTGCCAAGAAAAGCTAAAAGGAACTGGAGCGTCCCAAAATGAAGTGGCATGAAACTGTATTTTTCTTCAGACAAGTTTGGAACTGATTCACCGTGGATGTCTGTGTGTGTGTCCATATAAAAGTTTGCACACCCACAGATGACCCAGTTTTTAACAATTACAAAATTTACCATGAATGAGAAAGAATCCCGTGGCTTCAAAACAACATACTCAACATGAACTAACAGCCTTGGCTTTTGGATAAGGAGTGTATTGCTTTCAAGATGCCGTAAAAACTACACAAACGGTTATGGTATTTTACACACTACACCATTAATAGGTAACTGACCGTTTTCTTTGCCTTTTAACAAATCTATGATATGTCCCTCCTTATCACAGCAGGCAATATATGTAAAACGTTGGTGTGTGTGTATAATTCACAGAAAATGCATTAGGTTTATCACTCCGAAGATAAGACTAACTGAGCTAATAACTTAATGGTCCACACACCAGCTAAAGGTAGTTATGGGTGAGCTCAGTGTGCACACGTGCAACCCGCACACACAGACAAAGAAAGTAAATACAAAGAAACCATGTGTTTCCGTTGGCAGTGAAACCCAAACATCAGAGAAAGATTGCTCCATCTCATGTTTGCCAGCCCCTCCTTCCCACCTTCCAGCGATGTTGTACATGTTTGGGGCACACCCTGGTCGTTTCCTGGGTGAAATGGCTTTTGTATACACAGACAACCTGCACCCCCTCCTCAACACACACAGACAGAGAGCGAAGATGGCAAGGTTTTAGTTACCTCCTGTCCAGATTATACTCAACCTGATCCTTGTAAATGATCTCTAATTATGGTCCTAAGCATACAGACCGGGACTGTTTCTCTTCTGTGTCTGTGTGTTTGTGTGTCATATGTCCGTGCATGCAAGGATTAGGATAGTGTGTAAAGGCTGAGCTTCCAGCCAGACTAGAGAGTGAATGAATCAGTGTGTGCCTGCACAACCTGGACTCAATCTATGGCTTTCATTACACTTGAAAAGACAAAGAGCTGGGATGCTTTGCTAGTCTGCCAAGTTTAATATGCTTAACATCAGGCCTGTCTGGATGGCAAATGGCAAGAACCCAGGAGGGGATCAAGACTGAGGACAGAGCAACCAGCATACTCACAAAACACTGCCAAAATGAGTCACATGTTTTGCTTTACTTCAGCTCAGCATGGTGGTTATTACTCGTAAACACAATCATACTGTTTTAGTTCAAGAATGTGCACATCTGTGATCCTTGTATTTCTATTCTGGTGAGCATGAAAACTTCTACTTTGACCTGAATATAGACTGCAGGGGAGGTCAGTGGCAAAAGTTGAGGTGACTTGATTTCAGATGTAGGGTTAGGAATTCAGCTGTGATCATTGCCAGTGATTCAGTTTGTTAAATTACCATAAACACCTGTGCTCCAGGTACAATGCCATCTTCTCCCTGTGCTCAGACTCCTCTTAACATCAGAACTGCTTTAAAAATAGCAGTTCCGTCAATACTAAAAATGCAGTAACTCAATATAAGTATTTTCATTCATTTTTCAGAATGCATCTCTCGCAAAAACAACTTGGAGTGGAAGCAAAGAGTCATTGCTGATTAATACAATACATCATCTTATCTTGTTGCGTTAGTGTCAACTGGCTGACTTTCGGACTGATGCAGGCTGGAGTTCTGCAAGTATCTGCAAGTTTTCAGATCATACATTTTTGTTCTCAGCTGGGCTTTATGGTAAGGGGCTAGATAATGCATTATGTTTATGAGTGTCCTTATCATAGCAAATCAGAGTCGTGAATCAATATCTGTGTTTATCATGATCATTAATGAATGACAAGCTAGAATGGAACACGTATACTTCCACTGGGATAATGGATGTCCTTCACTTATGCCCTATTCTTGCGCCAACTTCCACAAAAAGCTGCACAAACAAACATGTTAAAAAGAAAAACAACTGTCATTACATTACCTCCTTGGCAGAAGTCAAGATTGGATAAACTGGATTCTAGTCGAACTATGCAGCACAAACACTCATACCTTGAAGGACACTGGTAGAGATTCATCCAATCATCTGGATTATATCTGCGGTTTTGGATTCACTTTCATCTTGAACTTGAGCTTTACTCACCAACCAGATCATTTAATGTAAACTGTGGTGATGTCCAGAAACAATAAACACCAGCCTTTAGATAAACAGAGATCCAAAAGCTGAGTGAAACATTACTTAAGGTTCATTTTTGACCTTTGAAACAGACAAAACAATGTCAGCAAACAATTCATCAGCTGTGTAGTAAACGATCGAAACAGCTTCAGCTTCTTGTAAAAAATGTTAATGCAGATACAAATAATGGTAATATTTATAATTTAACTTGCGAAGAATATACCCTGATAACATGGGGCTTTGAAATCTTTAATAAAGGTGAAAAATACAAACAGTGCATAATCTCCTTAGCTTTAAATTCACTTGTTGGAACTGAAGCATGATGACATTTAATCAGTGGAGTGGAGTCTGACCTTCCCAGTAAAAACTCACCCACCAGTCCAGCCAGTTTCAATGACTCACGGTACACTTAACCTGTCCACTCAGACAAACACTTTATGGTCACCTGAAGTGCTCTTTATGCTGGAGTGGTCAGCAAACAGCTGTGAGAACCCTCTTTACAGCCCTGATGATCCTCACAAGTAGCACAAACAGCCCTGTGAGTGCTTTGTGATGGGCATGTACACATCTTATGTCGACGTTACCACTTCGACATATTTCAGACTGTTATGTCATATGCAGATGCTGGATACAGTGCAGCTGCAAAAGAATCTTGACGTTTATTTTAAGTTATGTGGTATCTGTAATCATCGGGTTCAAATAGGAGTAATAAACTGACAATGTGCAGTATGCCAAGTCAAGCAACAAAGCCTACACGCAAACTTTCGGGAGTATCCTTCAGCTATAAAACACATCTCCAGGAAATTAGAGGGAATCTCTCTTTAAAAAAGGACTAACTCTGGAAAATACCCACTTGGTTTGGCCAAAAGCCCACAAATGAACATTGTAAGACATTTTTTGCAACAAAACAAGGACTCTGTCATGAAAGAATGGAAAATTTACAACAGTGGGCAACTTTGAAGATCATCCGAATCTACACATGAATTTCACTGTACTCACTAGAAGCAGAACTAGTCTGGATTTAATAACCTTGAAATCCTCACAGTATCCTCCTGAAACTCTCAACCTGGGGTCAAGTGTGAAAGATTTGAGGCCTGTCAAAGGAAATATGTTGTGGAATTCAGTTTTACACACTAAACAGTTTTCAAAGTCATTGCTATGCTGATCGTAGTATCAATATATTTTTAAGATGTTGTGGTGTTTGGTGACTGATGACAAGGATCACACTTTAAGAGAAATTACACCAGGAGCAATTTTACAACTGTCTAAATTTTGACAGCCAAATACACATGAAAAATTATGCAGCATTCAGCCATTCTCAATGAAGTCTCATAGAAAATTTATATCCAGAAGAAGTTCACACCCCAAGTTGATTGTGCAGTGATTTGCTATGAAAAACCAGGAACAAAAGTGCCAAATCTGTCCTCCTTAGCTGCTGTTACCAACTGTACGTAGGTCATCCCTGCGGTCATTTGATGCGACCCACAGATAGGTCCAGATATTGAATGTCCTTCATGTATCTCAGGTGTCTGACACATCAGCGTATTTGTCATCTAAGCATGAGCACAGATTTGCCCCCAATCCAGGTTTTTTCTTGTGTGAAAATGCAAAATCAAGGCTTTATCTTTTTTCTCTTTACTGATTTATCTTGTCTTAACTCTCCCTTTTTAATTAATCTGCTGTAATGTGTTATTATTTTTAGGATGCCTATTGTCATCAGGCCGGGGACTACAGCAGGATACTTGCAATGTTGGTGAAAGCTGCCCTTTTTTACTGTTATTGATACAGTTAATTAATTGGGATTGAGATAACTAAACTAAAGCTGAGTGGTGTAACCTCAGCTTTCCCAAACAAAACCAACTGATTGCATACTTTATAAATAACTCTAATGCCAGTGTAACCTCTGTTGGGCTATTTTCTGGTGTTATCCTCAGTAGTAAAAAAAAAAAAAAAAGGATGCAATTGAGAGCTGGCGATGGTGACATCTTCATTAATTTCAATGTGACATCAGTGAGGAGTGGCCACTTTGTCCGCTTGAATAGTTTCCCTTTTCTCTTTTACACTCTTCTTTCCTCTTCCTCCTTTCATTCATTTGCCTTTTGTTCCATTTTCATTCTTCCTCTCCCACTTGTTCGCTCACTTTGTTTCATTATTGTTTTACATTCATTACACTTACGTTGTTTTAATTCCTGCCATTTTCTTGCTGCCTTCCTGCCATTCTTTTTGTCCTCCTGCATCCTTCACACTCATGTTGGGCAGGTCATAAAGTAACATGTTCACTATGTGCATATGAGCTGTACAGGACATTCCTATGGGCTAAGACCATGCCTCTCCAAGCGTATACTTTACTATGTAAAAATACACATAGGCTGGCCTGTGTGTATGCCTACAGACCACCAAGGCTCATATTTGCATTTGGAGCGCATGTGTTCATAACACTCCCTATCCTCACTCAAATTACTGAGTCTCATCTGAGCACAGCTTTCCACTCACACAATTCAACATCATGAGTATTATACTGCAGTTTTAAATGAAACTACACACTCACAATTAATAAACATCCACTGAAGCATGAGTAATAATGTTATGATATCTGATATGACTTATCTAGAAACAGAAACTGTAGGTTCTACTCTGTTTATGAAGCCTCAGCCCCTCTGTGCAGAACAGTCATGTACACAATGGTGTTTTTGGGACTCTATAAATCAAGAACTATCCCTCATTCAAAGGCGTGGCCAATGGAACTCACCAGTGTATTGCATATGAAGAAATTCCATAATATCCTCTAACAAATTCTATAATATTGTATGACAAATTCTATAATATTTGGTATGCATTTTCAGATCATCTGGCCCAACCCTAACCCTTCACAGAGATCCAAGCCAATAACACAGCCCACAGTGAACCACCCACCTCCTTCTTGAGCATCTGTGTTGGAATTGCTCTAGTGATGCAACAGTATATTTCATTTTCCTCTAATGTTCTGGCTTTGTTTTTGCTTATTTATTTCTTTTCATTATTATACGTTTTTATATTAATATGAAAAAACAGGTTTTGTGAAGTCACTCTAACTTGGATTTTGAATCCTTTACGTAGTAGCTGCAAAAAAAACAAACAAAAAAAAACCCAACACAATCCCCTGAAATATTATGTTCTCTAGCTGACCTTTGACATTTCCTATAGAAACTGTCACCAGTATTTTATGGTATTACACAGGATTTTAGCGGGATTTACTTCCTGAAACGGCACAAAGTTTGGGGTTATGGTTAAATATGTGCTTTGTGGGGTTTTTTTGTTTTTTTTTTGGGTTCATTCTTGAGTCCATGTGAATGTTTATGCCCAATTGTGAGACTCTTTAAAGTTGTTCCTGAAATATGATGTTTTTAAACATAATGGCGGCCAATAGACAAACAGACAAACCTTCTTATGGAAATGAGTGGACGCATCCAAAAATTAGAGGTACAAGACTGCAACTTATCTCTCAAACAGGACTTGATGTAGATACATACTCTCCATAGCCCATGGAGCCTTTAATCAGTGTTTTGTTTTATTTTTTTCTTCATTTTTCTTGTTGTGTTGCAATACACATTGGAAACTTCTGCATGACATTAAGACTTCATGAGTTTTAATGCCATGCAGACCACGCAGCTTGTAGATGACTTCACAGTTCTGAGTCATAAAGAACAAAAAATATAAATGAATAACTCCATTTAGGGGGTGTCTGGGATGACAGTGATCAGGCTTAAACTCTTTAGTGGATTGCCATTACTGAACAGAGGCTACAGGTAAAGATTTTTACTTGAATTGGTGTTTGTGTCTGTTCTTTTGCAATAACGTAATAGGCAAACATGAGTAGAAGAGGACTTTGACAGTGAGAAATGAGGAGGAGAGGACCCATAGGAATGAAAGTAGGAAGAAAAGATGAGAGGAAAGGCCAAAGGTCAAACACCACCCACTCCCTTGCTTTCTCTCTTTTCCATTTCCCACTCACTCCGTCTCATTTTGAATCCTCCCCTTTGTAGTACTTTAACCCTTAAAATCTCTAACCTATCCACTATATCCACTAAGCAAACTGTTTAGTTACAGCATTACATCTTCTGTCGCATCTGCTTAAAGTCAGTCTCTGCTTCTGATAGAGACGCAGGCTTGATCCCAACTGACGCTAAGAACCTTAAAGTGTCACTCAGGATTTCACACCGCGGCCAAATGACCACAGAGGAGCAGAGACAGAAGAAGAGCGAGGGCAGAGGTGGGGAACACAGAGAGGGCAGAGGATGCGAGCGAACACAGAGGGCTTATCACCGGATCAACAAAGAACTGCACTGACACAGACATACGTTACAATGCAGATGTTAAAGAGGACAGATGGAGAAAATCAAGACAAGGCAGAAAAAAAACATCCCCTCTTTTATTGTGCTTGTGCAGAGCAACATTGCACATGCTCAGAGAAAATTAAGCCAAAACATTTTAACACATGTCATGGCTGGTAAAAAAAAAAAAGGAAAAAAAAGTGAGGTTTGAACTTGATAAGCTACTTAATAGACTCCTGTGGGTTTTATTGCCCTACAAAACATGGTTAGAGTAAACACACATACAGATGTCAGACTAATTAGCACCAAATGTTTTTTTCTCATGATAAAGTAAAACCCTTACAGATGCCGATGTGTTATCACACACTGCATGAAAGGACATTAACACCCTTTGTCTGCAGATTGTGTTTATGACATAGAAGTAGCTGTGTTCATGTAGAGATGCTGTGTTTGTTATTGACACTGCAGACATGAGTTAGGAATGTGCAGCATAATTTAAAAGCTGTTAGATGACAACACCACTGTTTAGCCTCTGTGGGAAAATGTCCACCCACTAACTTACACCACCCTATTTTCAGATACACCCACCCTTAGGAGACCCATGCAAACCCTTGCCCTCCCTCTGAGTCTGACACACTAGCCTCGTTCACCGACCTGGTTGGGTTTCAGCCCAGGGAAAAACTTTGCCACCGGACTTTCTGCTTCCACCTCATCACCCAGTGAATCGCTCTGAAGCTCAAATAACTGCGCCCCCCCACATGCAAACATTCACCGAGAGGCACAGTGAAGCACGAGAATGAGATACAGAACTATTGATTTGTTTCGGATATTACACAGATTACTTTAAAGAGACCTGCCCCCACCCTGCTTTGCCCCCCATGCATGTGAGAGTGCTCAAGATGGGGGGCAGATGTCCTCCCAGAGGAATGGGCTCGCCGGGTGGGAGGAGGAGGAGGAGGAGGACGGAGGGGTCCATTGTCTCTAGCACCTCTAAACCTCTAAACCAAAGAGTTTGCTCTAAACAGTAATTATTCCCCCCCCTCCTCCTCTATATGCTCTATTCCCATTTGTAGCCACCCCCCAACTGCTACCCTCAAGGCCCTAATTTGGGTCACAGGCTGCAGAATGGCATCTCAACACTCAGTCAAACCTACACCCAGCAGGAATAAACTGACACATGTGTTTGCTTTCAGAGATATAAGGAGCTTAAAATCAGAGGGAAACCACAATGGTTTTTGCATTAAGTTACTCAGAATCAACTGGTTCTTTATGCTTAACTGAATATCTGCTCTTTATTATACATTATAAAGCATTTATTAATGTCTATTCTACAACTAAAAGCCATTTCTCAATTACCTCTTATTGATTGTCAATAAGGAAATGGTTGCACATGTAGTATGATCTTGCTCTAAATGAGTCTAATAAGTTTGTCATTCTTGCTTTACCACACATAAATATGGTGTACTCTTATGTTTATAGTGTCCAAATTACTAAATCAAAATCAGAATGTTCCTCTACAAAAAAATTAAGCATTAATAAGTGGCTTATTAAGAATAATGAAGAGCCAAAGAGCTAATATTAGATGTTATGGAGTAACATAATCAAAAAAATTGGCTTTAATTGTTTGCGATGTGTGGTATACATGCATTTCTATTTTATACTGATATAAAATAATATAGAATCATGTACAATGTTCAGTTTTGATCTACCGCAGCGTAAAGTAACAGCAGAGGCAGTGTACACCATCTCAGCATCCTTTGGGAATTTAACCCACCAAGCCTGCGAGAAAGTAAACATGCCCCATTCAACACCAGCAGTGAGAAAACAACCAGAAGGTGCTGTCCATACAACAGCCCTGCCGAGAGACGAACACAGCAGAGGCACTTCACACGGCGCTGTCAGCTGACGAGAAAATATCACACACGCCACAGCAAAGAGCCGATACAGCAGTCAAAACATCAGAGGTTAAGGAGAGCCTGCTGTTGTCTGAAGTTAGATCAGATTCTGTTACAAAAGAATCACTTTTATATGAGATCCGATTTTTAAAAATGAAGAAAAAGGGGGTTTAATTTCACTAAAACGCATCTGAACACAAGAAACCGGTAGTTTAAAACTCTTTGATGAGGTTTGCAGTACCTTAAGCAAGCAAAATCCAATCCCACCACATCACAGAATCATTTCACCTCTGGAAAAAAAAACCATCTCATATAAGCGTCTATAATTTGGACATATGCTGGGAAACATCATTGAAAACATAATCATTTTAACAGATCCTGCTTACCGGTAGGCATTGTGGTTTGGCTCTCCTTCAACAGAAATTAAATGACCAAGACTGAGTTGTATAAATGAGACACAGGTCTGGGGAAAAAAAAAATAGGATTTCCCGATCAGGTCACATATCCAAAAGTATTCCAAAGAATATTCCCCGGCACTGACTGAAGAAAAAGAATCCGTCACGTTCTTCCAGTCATTGTGAATCCCTTCTCCTGGGAGCAAACGTGCAGCCTTTTCCAACTAACTGTGCACAGAAGCACACACACTCTGAGTTTGTGTTTTCTCCTGGACACACACACTAATACACACACTGATCTTTCTTTTCGTTCTTTCACTAAGTTTGTTTCTCCTCTGTCTGCTTCTCTTTCAGACTGATACACTCCCTCCCTCTCTCCAGTGCCAATACATCCACTGTGTGCATGTGTGTGTCTAAAAGTGTTCATGTGTATGTTTGCATGTGTGTGTGTCAGAGTGAATGGCCTCTGCTCTCCACTGCTCCCTCCCTGCTGGGTATTCCCCTCCCCCTGACTCCTCCCCCCTCTCTCCCCCAGCAAATTACAAGGAGCTGGGAGTTCCACATTAAGTGCCTCCTCTCCACTTTTCTCCCTTTCCTTCCCTTCTTTTTTATCTTCCTCCCGTTTCATTTCTGTATCTTCTCTCATTCCAAACTTTTTGCTCCGTCTAAAAAGGTGTGTGCAGTAACAACCCAGCGGGCAGCTCCACCACCGCTGGTAGTGCACAACTCCAGAGATCACACACGTACACACACTTTACAAAGAATAGAGGAGGAGGAGAGGGGGGGTTTTGCGGCTGATCAATGGGAGCCAGCTCAAACAAAAGCGACTCGTCCACTGCGAGACACTGCACCGCTCATTGTCAACCAGATCAGAGAAAAGCCAGACAGAATGAGTGCACAAAAATGTCCGAGGGGTGAGAACGTAGGCATGGGATGCTATTTTTAACTGGAAGGGTTCAAACCTCTGCCAAGGCCACTTTCACGCCACAAAACTATTAAAACACAAGTCATGACCTGCTTTTTGTCAAGTAGTTATTAAAACTGACTAGTACCAGTTTGATTAAGTTTTAAGCAAATATCTTACACCATGTCTCCACTAATACAGAAAATTTTCCTCCTCCATTAAAAGAAATCAAATTTTACAAAATATCTCACAATCAAACACAAAAACAACTACAGACCAGATGTGAAGTCTGATGGACATGTAGACTTAAATGTTGCAAATACAAAGGATTTAATCCAGTGGTTCCCACAACCTCTTTTGGCTCGTGACCCCATTTTAACATCACACATTTCTGACAACCCCAGATATTCAAAACAGACTTTTTTTCTTTTTTTTTGCTAAAATTAATTTGGTTTTGATCATGTAATAATTTGCTATACTATGTTGCGATTAAACGTTAATCTTAGACAACATTTAGTCTATGTATATTATTATGGACAGAGGCAGAAAAGCCAGGTTAGATTACTGCACAAAGTGAGAATTTGATATTCCTTGGTCAGGATATGCACAGTCAGTCCAGTTTGTATTTTAATACTGAACAAACAATAACTCAAACTATGAATTAAGAAACAGCTGCAGCATCCGAAAGTGACTGATATTTTTTATTAGTTGTTTTTTTTTTGTTTTTTTTTTAATCACCAGAAATTTCAGGTGTCCCCATTTGAATTCCAGACCCCAAGGTTGAAAAACACTGATTTAATCTATGATGAAGTTGAACAAAATTTGCAAGTTAAGTCATACACTGCTTTGGTTTGTGCTTCTGAAGTGTGTCCTTGATATTACGTAGACTTCACAACACTGCATCTACTGTAGGTCTTACTCCTATACTCTACAATCACCTATATTTGATGTTATATGTGCTTGTTGCATAAAGCGACAATAGATATGCACAAATTGCAGAATTATGTCATTGTTTACATGTGGATAACTTGCGGCTCACTGACTTCAATTTCATTCACATCTCTCCCTGTGAACAAATGATACCAGTTCTTTGATGATAACCATTATTCTCCTATTGTGGTACAGCAGATTTCTGACATTCATGATCTGCTAGCTGAGTTTTGGTGCTTTGGTTTTGATAATATAAAGAAGAAAATAACAGTGGAAGTGTGGTCGGCTTCTTGACAAACTGTCGAGTCACCTCATACAGTCATTTGTACATTTTAGATCTGAAAGTCTTTTGACTGGTTAGTCTACGGATAAGATGTTAAACATCATCCCACTGATAGAGGATTGTTATGACCAGAGCCCCCAGTCTCCCAGACCCCAAGGCCAGACATGTTTAAACCTAAAGATTACAATCACTTATCCTCACAATAGATTTAGAGACGATGTGTACAGGTGGTTTGTTGCAGAGTGTGGATAATAGACAGACAAACAGGACTGGTCCACATACAAAACTAGATAAAAGATCTGTAAGTACGGTTTATTAGTAAAATGAGCTCAATAAATGCACTCAAAGTAGGCAGATCTTAAATATTTTGCTTATAAAACCTTTAAATGTAATAATAAAAACATAGTTGAGTCATTTCACATATTTAGACGATGATGAGTTTCAGTCCATAAATCAGAAGATGCAACGTTTTAACCCTGTAAAGCCTGAACCATTAAATAATTTTCGAATATGTAAATGAAGTCCTATTTTGTTTTCATGTATATATTTTTGTTTCTTGTTTGTTTTCTTATCTGTTTCATTTGCAAGGACTAAGTAGGATTATTGTGTTTTGTTGCATATTCGAAATAAACTAAATTATTGACAGAAAGGAGCCTTTAATGGTCTTTCTAAACCACCCAAAAAAAATTTTAAATATCAATTTCCATGTATGACTTTCAATTTTGTATCATATTTGATACACTGGATCTCAATATTCAAAGATATTTTTTGAACAAAAAAACCCCTAATATAACAAATTTTTAATTCCTTATCAAAATGGGCAACTTTCTGCCTCCTGACAAACTTTAAAGTCCTCTGCTGAACGAATTCCTCTCCATAGTGGATTTTCTGTATATTGCATGTATCTAATTGTATACATCAGGCTTTTCAAGACAAAAAATATCACACTGACCATGTAGAGGGCTTCAAAAGTCAGCCATCTAATATGATACTTTATAGAGTTAATTTTGCCTCTTAGAAGGAATAGGATTCAACACGGATATGAAAAAGGTATGATTCATATTTAAGATGTGCCTAAAACGTAACTTAAAACAGTCTAATACTTTATAGTCATGAAATTGGTGGATCTTTGTTGAGAGTTATTTATTTTTACCTCGTTGGGGTCTTGGCCTCCATGTTGGGGCTATTATTCTAAACGATGCTATGTGTAATTTCCTGAAACAGTTCTAATTCTGGACAGGTCTTGTGTTACATGAGGACGACACACGTGACACAATAGACCCTCAGTCTCAATCACTAAAGCAAATGTGTCGGCTATTTGTCGTCCCTCTTTCAAGACAGGGACTGGTCCCAGCAGCATGGGGTCCCACCGACAACCCCCTCTTCTTCATGCTAATACAATAAATAGAGACCCCCTGGACTATCCTCACACTCACACATACAGACCAGGTCCTAAGAAGCATGCCCCCTCTCCCTCTGCGGTCTGAGGGTCCGTTGACCCACGAAGCCCCTAAACTCTGAATCCAAACACCATCCACCTCCCCCCTCTTTCCCAGATCCCTCCCTCACTCACAGACCATCCATAATGAGCACCTCTAATTCTGCAGACACACAGAGAGACCCTCTAAACTCCTCGGTTCAGCCAAGCACGACCTGTTGATGACAGAAACCTTACAGCAACAGCTTTGGCTTATCTGATGCCCTCCCTGTGGTTACAGCCTCCACCCCACTCCCACTTCACAGTATCAACCAAGACCAGGAGACACGACTGTTCTTCATCTGCTGAATATGACAAAATGAGCTCTAACACTTGTAGACACATGCTTTGAAAAGGGAATTAAAGCGCGACAGTGAGGGTGTGGATATCGCTACAATCAAAGATTAGCCTTATGTTTTGGCTACAAGTTTCATACGGCACGCAAAAACTTCCATTCGAAATGAGTTTTTCCTTTAAGAATGACAGATAAATATAAATATGTTCATTAATCATACTTTCCAAATGCCATTTACAGTCCAACACCTAAAGTCATACATTCTGTGCTTATACAAAACAGGGAAAAATCTAAAATTTTTAATATTTGGGAAGTCATGTCAAAGTCAGTTTACTAGTACATATCCCATGAAAACAGTTGCCTGAAAGTGTTTTATCCAAATTCTTTAAGCAATATCACCTGATTTTGAACTTTGGATTTCAACAACAACAAAAAAAAAAGTAAGAAAAACAACAGCTAATAAACAACACATGAAATTAAATAATCCAGTGTGATGAAGGCTGCATCATTGTGGCTGGTTCCTTTATGGTAACTTAACATTTTCCCTACACTAAAACACACTATATAGGCATTATATTGTGTGTTGTGGTGGTGTATTTACATACAGAGACACTACCTTCTGCTTTAACAGTCACTCTCTTGGTACATTTGACCTTAATCTTCAATAAGGGAAGGGAAAAGTATTAAAAGGGGTTATAATCACTACACTCTTGTCATGTTGCTGCTGCAGACATCTTCAGACTCCGGACCCGAATTCAATCATTTTTATCACAAATTGTTATTTTCTTGACTCGCAAAACAACCTTTGAAAATGACAAATATGTGTAAATGATGAATAATTTACAGGGGATCAAAAATGACTCATCTCTCACATTTAACTGCAATACAGTTTTTTTTAAAGAAGTTTAAGATGCACAACGTCAGCTCTCTATAAACAATCTGTCTTTGTTAGGATGTATGTTTTCAGCCCAGCAGCTCCTTTAATACACATTACTGTGGCTAAGCTAACACAACTCTTAAAGTTTGTTTATCATGAGTCTATAAGCACTAAAGTGTTCTTTCACTTTAACCTGCAGGACTATATGTCTCGAGGCCATTCTAACGTTATGATGTCAGACTTGAAACATGTTCAGATCATAGATACCCATGCATAACTTTCACAAGTGCAGCGAGTCTGGATTCCAGGAGGCATGGTGTGAATATCCCACATTATCTACCACCACTTTATTATGTTATGTAGTATTTGTTAGAAGTCTACAAGTGCATTTCTGCTGCAAAAAGACAGCTTTAGTCGTACAGTTATGGAAAAAATTATTAGACCACCCTTGTTTTCTTCAATTTCTTGTTCATTTTAATGCCTGGTACAACTAAAGGTACATTTATTTTGTACAAATATAATGATAATAACAAAAATAGCTCATAAGAGTTGAATTTAAGAGCTGATATCTATTCATTTTCCATGGTTTTCTTAATAATAATCAGTTCTTACATTACTATATATGGCATTGTACTGACAAAAACAGTGCTTTTAGGCGTTCCATGTTTTCTTTTCTGTCTGTTTTAGTCACATGATTCACACAGGAGTTAGTACTGGATTGTTATTGATGACTTTAGATAGTCTATTAATTTTTTTCCACAATTGTATATTATACCTAGAACATTCCCATAGGGTTTTGGTGTGGATATGTTTATTTCTGGTTTTAGGATATACCCACTGTGACAGAATCAGGTAATAATACTTAATTTTTTCTATTTGATAGTTTTTTTTTTCCTTATTAGGCTGCTCACAACTGCTCGCTAGACCCCTGCTTTCATTTCCGCGTTCTCTGAGTGGAAAGGAAAAGCCAAATGTTACATACTCTGCCTTTAACTGTCATGACAGCTGAAACCAAATGATGGCAAAGGGACAAGAAGGGTTTACAACACACACACACACAATAGTCCGCTACAGTATCACTGCAACTCATAACTGATCTATTGTACTGAGTTTACTGGGAAAATACTGGATGTTTTTCAACTTATACTCCAGAAACAAATCGATGACAGATAGATGGACGGATTATAAAGCAAGGGGATAGAAAAAAAAAAAGAATAGAGTGAAAACATATCACAGGTCATTTCAGCTCCGTTGGACCATTTTAATTTGTCTCTGAACACTTCTCACTGCCAAGATAGTCATTTTATTTCCATACATTTTCCCCTCAAATAAGTGCAGCAACGGGTCCCCACCTTCCTCCTCATCATCACCACCCTCACCGACTCATTTCCTCTTTGTATGTCATCTCTCCTCACACAGAAAACACATTTCCCAGCTGACCCCCCCCTTCCTTTTGTATGATCACAACACCCTATAACAAGGCAGTAAGAGTTTAAGGTCCTTCATGCAGACAAACAGACTCTTGAACTCCCTTCATACACCCACAGTTTAGAATTGATGGTTGAGCGTTTGTCAGGTTGCCAGGATGATCAGGGTCGTGGTGCTGTGGTGGTAACTATGGCGATAGCTAAGCATTCATCACCAAGGCGAAGTGGCATGTGGAAAGACAGTGAGAGAGAAAAAACAGCGAGGGAGGGAGAGCGGGAAGAAAATGCTTATTGTCAATAAACCACTTCATTCCTCATAACACTCAGGCAGTGCAAACACTAGAGCAGGGCACAGGGTTCATACACACTCCATTCAGGGTTTACTGGTGCACGCATACATACACAATCATTTGTTTTCTAACAGCATGGTAAACTCCAACTTTAAAGACCACAGCCTCTTGAAAATGTTTTAGTGTGTGAGTGTGTGAGCAATCAGAAATAAAAACTGTCCCAAACCACTTCAGCACGTCTTAAGAGGGAGGAGGGAAGAGGTGGAGGACTAATTTGATGGTTGTTATTGTAATATATGGAGGGGTTTGTGTATGTGTGTGTGTGCGTGTGTGTGTGGTCTGGGTAGTCATTATGTAATGGAGACGTAAATCTCCGTCCATGGTCACTTGTGGGAATAAAAAAAAGCTCCCCATACTATAAATCATGAGTGTTGAGAGTTATTTTAAGGTTTGACTTATGTGTCTCTCACTAAAAAGAATAACAAAAGGCATATGTGTGGCAGGTGGATATCCACTTCAATATTAATAATCAAACATTACATTTTTTTCAACAATATACAGAACCACAGAACAGTTTTAGGCCACCTCTAGCTTCGTTTTTGCAGGGTTGAAATAAGCATACATTTCTTTCTTATTTTCTTTTCTTTAGATACAACAAGGAAATAAAGGAAATATGTGCACAGCCTTAAAAGACTCACAAAAAACCTGAACTAAATGTTGTTTTTAGAGGGGAATTTTTTGAGTGTATACTTTATTTTGGTGGTGCATCTTGTCACATAAAACTTATCTTGATTATAACGTAAAAACCATCCTCAGCCTATTCCTTACCCTGCAGTGTGTGTAATATACTGTGTAGGCATTACTGAGCTAGGCTGGCAGGTTTATTTCAGTTTGTTTCCAGTAATTCTTTAGAGTCAGTCAGCACTAATCGTGTCTGGTACATTCACATTAACCTGCTGAACTCTGTGTGAAGCCTATGCTGATGCTTTAAAGTCATGATGTTGGACTTGAATCGCATTTTTGGAAAGCGTTCGGCTTCAGATGCCCCTCAGTGACTGTTTGACCTACGATGAGTCTGGATCATTAGTAAGACCGTTCTGCTCATTTTGCCACTTTTTACTGCTCTATGTTTTGTTTGAACATTTTTATCTTAAGCGTGTTATGTTGGGTGACACCTACAGGAGTCAGTTATAGAGGTGTGAGTATCGTCTAAGCTTCGTATCACTTCGTAGTGGGTCATACGCCATGTGATGCTTTGAATATTTAACTGATAAATCACCAGTGTCCAGAAAAAGACATTCAGGCCTGTCCTACTTGGTATTAAATCCTGACATAGTTGTGTGGGATCATGGGAGTTAGCGTTTGATGATGAAAATCTATGGTCTACAGCTGATGTGATGCATTAAGATTTTCTTCATATTATGTTTTTTTTTTTTTTCAGTCATAGGTTAAATATATATATGTACACAACATGCCTTCGTATATAAAAAGATATAAAGTCAATCTAGACGGCAGCAATATATGAAAAAAAACAACAACAAACAAACAGTACCTCGACTTTAAAGGCTACAATTATACCATCCTATGTATGCACAGCCCTTCTCAGGATGATCAGGAGTAAAGTAGGTTTAGCTCATTCCAGTTTTCACATTATGTTTAGTGATGTTCATTCAGATTGTGCCATTTCATTCCAAGGAAATATCCACAAGTAATGTTAACTTAAGCAATGACATTAGTGACAGACAAATGGAAACTGGCATTTACTGTGAGTGGGATGAGATTCAGCTGTCCTTTTAGTCAGACAATCTGGTGATGCCCTCTACAATTTGGCCTTCTCAAAGTTACACAGATGCTTAAGCTGACCATTTGGTTGCTTCAAACACGTCAATCAATGTAGAGAATACATATTCACTTCCCACCCACTCAAAGGTGTCATTATAAGGAGATAATTACATCATGTCGTCTGTCTTAATGCCTTATAAAAATGAAATATAACCTTTTTTTCCCGAACTTTTTTGAAAGATTGTCGTACAGACTGTTAAGGAGAAAATATGATTACAATGACAAATGAGCCCACTACTTTTCCTACACAAGTTAATGACACACGCAGCTCAAAAATTGGAATTTGGTGATCATGTCTTTATCGTTTTATGTTTTGTTTTGTTTGAGGTTGTTCACATATCACGAGTGTACTTGCATTGATAAAGTGGCTTAAGGTAAGGAATTGTATATTTTGTATGGCTTATTTTTTTGTTAAAAAAAAAAAAAAAGTATATAAAACTTTTATAACGTTTTATTACCACCGTAGAGAAATTCAGTCTCTGCATTTCACCCATCCGACTACACACACTGTAACTAGCATTAGCACACAGCACTCCTTATTATCACATATATATTAACATATATATACCCGTTTTTAATGTCAGGGGAAACCAGAAGACACAGAGCAAACCCGTGTATACTCAACATAGAAAACACCGCCATAATGAACAAAAGCATCTCTGAATTCATTGGGAAGTATTCATATAATGTAAGTATCCAAGTGAACAACATGTATAACAGGCACTATTTTAGATATTTCAATGGAGAAAAGTTATATATTATAGCTTTAAGGTTTAGGGATATGGATAGACATGTGAGAGTGGGGAGGTCTCCAGGAAATGAATGGGAATCAATGTAATATCCCTACACAAACCAACTGTGTGTCTTTTTTATATACATTTGTGGAGTTTCCAAATCAGGAGCTTTGTCATGATGTGGGGTTACTGTGGAGACCAAAACACTGGACCCCAGATCACTACATTTTTGGAAGAAGACTAGGGTTAAGGTTAGGGTTAGGGTAAGTCTCCAGGAAATGAATGTAATTGTCTGTAACGTCCCCACATGTGAAGTGTGTGTCTGTGTCAAACTGCCTGACAGCGTCTTCATTTTCTCAGCTGTCCCCTGTTAAAAGAGAGGCCTGCGTTTCTGTGGAAACATCTAGAGCTCATGAAGGAGTAAACTGAGAAAACCCAGAGAGAAACGGATTTGGAAAATGAGAAAGACTGTGACTAATGACAGGGAGTTTGTGGGTGGAGGGGTCATTCATATACAGTTTCCCCCTCCCTCTGTGACCCTGTCTTTCTCTGTCATTGCTGAGATGGATCATCTGCAGACACACACACACACACACACACACACACACAGACACACACTCGTTGTGCGTATCACACAAAGACACATTGATTCTTTAAGTGTCACTAAGTCCTCAAGTCTTTGTTCTTGAAGCCTGAGCTCTCCATTAACTGCTTGACGTACAGTTCTCCCTTTTTTAGTTTCTTAAAAGGTTCCCTGCAGAGCGCTCATTGTAAATAAATCAGTTTTATGCTCAGGTTTCTCAGTAAAATGCATTAACTTTAAGGTCTTAACCATTTACGCATATCTTTTCTCGCTTGGCGTATTCTTAAAGGCTATTAGTGGCGAATCACTGTCACCAATTTTCAATCGGAACAGAGGTGTGAAACCAGCTACAGGATGTTAATCATGTTATCTCACATTCTCACACACCTAGATATCCATCCTCCTCCTTCTGTACAACACTTAACAAAACTTTGCACTATTATCTAATGAGCGGTAAAACACTTTGCACTCATAGTGAAGGGAAAATGTTACTCTAGATATTAAAGAAGTGATATTTTGCTTTTTTAAAATGGAATTATGCATTTTAAAACGTTTCCCTGTGGTCAACATGAACCGTAAATGCTATACTTGGGTTTGCATTCTTCATTAATTCAGCTCTACAGGTCCATCTTCTTGACCTTATATGTGCAAATGTAGTGACAAAACTAGTTATAGATGTAACAAATTAAGCAAGGAATTAAAACAGGTTGTAGAAATCCACTTGATTTTTGCCAGATAGCTTTGCAGCACATGGAGGGCTCAAAATCAAACTTTTTCAACTATTAGGGTCCAAATACACAAATAAATGAACCAAAGACTAATAAAATAGGGTTCAGCTAATTATGACCCCTTTAATACTAATCCCATCTGTCTGTCTAACAGATAAATGATCAATCCATCTGCTGATTAACTGCGGCTTTCATGATATTCTAGACATCAGATGGTTGCTACACTCTCAGAATATTAAAAGTTCTTAACTAGACTCCTGTCTTTATGCTGCATGCTCAGTGTTCTACCCTGATTAGTGAATTTCTCCATTATGGGATCAAAAACATTTTATCTTATCTTAGAATTACTGTCTTAGATTAAAAATGAAATGTGTGTTTAGTTTAATAGTCAGCGATTCATTTTTTCTGGTATATATATTGATCAGTTCCTGTCGGAGAACACATTTCTGATCATATTTGATTTTTAGAACAAAAAAAAAAAAGGCTCATAAATGTACTTTCATAATATAATATAAATACATTTTCTGTTCATGCTATAATCTATATTCATTTTTTTCCCACGTGAGAGTACTTTCCCAGTCTTTTCTCGTCCAGTAATAATGGTTAAATAGAAATTTTCGATATTCCATTTTGATCTCAGACACAGATACCTATAAGTTCCACCAATCAGCTAGACATATTGAATCATATCATATATTACAGTGACCATCATTTGTGGATAGTTTTACTCTGAACACAGATCCACAAACCACAGGAGGACATGTGTGTTTGGATTTCAGCTGTAAACATTTAACCTTTCCAAAAAAAAAAAAATCTGATTTATTCATTTACGGGCTTATTTAATTTAGCAAAAAAGAGGAGCGCTCTGTTTTATTTGGGGGAGTATGTCGCATGATTGGAGACTAAGGTTGGAAAACATATTTTTTAAACAACCGATTTAATATATTAATAACTAAATATGGTATTAAAATATACTGCATTTATTGTGAATGGTTTTCTTATACTTTCATTCATATTTTGTACAGATCAGTGTTTGTTTTTGTGATGACTCTTTCACCAGGGAGTCAGCAAGAATCTCTTAGGTGTTAATTCTTTTTCTGAGTGATGCGTTCACTTCAGACCTAAGTTTGTACAGACTTCATATTAGTAAGTAAATCCAGATGGTGTTGCAGTGCAGCACCTTTACTTTGCTTGTCTTTTCAGATCATCACAGGCCATAAATCACGAGCACATACCTGGGAAATAACTACCAGTCAGAAAAGTCTTACATTGCATGTCCTGACATTCATTTCATTTGAGTAGAAATAACAATCCTGATTGAATCTGTAAAACCCTGTAGTGATTTTCGTTTTTCCAGATTTATTTTACACGATTTCCAGATTCCCTCGAGCCAGCAGCAGTCTGCTCACAGTGCCAGGACAGCTCCAGGAATTTCCAGCACTGGCCGGCCAGAAATCTGACCGAAGCAAAGGGTTAGAGCTTATATAAGAGCGGAGATCTCGCAAAATTGGCCGGTGAGGCAGAGGTATCATCCAGGAAGACAAAGAGCGTCTTCACCATTCCAGCAGACTAAACAATAACAACGACAGAGTAAAAAAAAAAAAACGCTTTTCCTACGTCAACAACAACAAGGTCAATGATGATAGCAGGAACTAATTATAGAGCAGGGTGGCACCCAGTGAGGGCAAAGTATTTACAATAGGAAATGTCAGGTTTCAGCAATGCAGAGGGTTGGTCTTCACATTAACAGATGCAGATAAACAGTAGTCATAAGGAGGAGGAGGAGGAGAAGATGAAGAGGAGCAAAGGAGCCGAGAAAAACAGGTGGCTCAGGAATGACGACTTTCATACCCTATAACTGAATATTCATGGGCATGTGAGCTGTGAAAATTTTGGGATAAAATGAAATAAAATGCAAAATGACCAATTATTTTCCTTGTGTGAAAAGAGAGCATACAGCAGACATTTGTGGTCATCTATCAGTGTGTACGTGCATAAGTGTGTGTGAATCCAGAGTTATTGTGTTGAGTGAGTACATGAGCATGTGGGGCGGATATACGGAGGAAGCTGTGTTTGGCCTCAGATTAAAATGCAGGACGAGGGTCTCGCTTCAGGAAAGGAGACCAGCAGAGTGGAGACAGAGGGACTTTTTCCCATTAGGGAAACATGACCGATATTAAAATAGCATCTACACGGTAGTAATTCAGGTTTACAAAATGTGTCCAACGTTCTGCACCAGATTTATTGAATCTCAAAAAATACAGCAGATGCACTAATTAATATGCATGTTTGGGTTATATCCCACAGCAAAAGGCTTTTTTACACAATCAAAATTGGAAAATGCGCACTTTATATTTCCAAGCTTTTGCAGTACCCTTAAACCACATACAAACCACGTATGGATAGAAAAAGTAAATCGATTCGTCTCAGACTGTGATCACATACATAGCATTTATCTAGCAAAGATACTCCAGGTTATTCCAATTCTAGCCCAGTGATGCAAACCAAAAATGTTTGCATAGTTGCTCATTTTAATAAAAACTACTTTTAAGAGGTCGTGAAAATTTGTCTGAAGAGAAACTTAAGACCTGACGAATATTCACAAACTGACCCACAACCAGCTATAAGATCGTGACCGTATTAAGTTCAGCAACTGATTGTGTCACAAATCTGAAGTCAAACAGGACAACAACAAATTAGTTCATCCATTTCCGTTCGCCTCAGAAGCCTGGTGCTCCATTTAGACATCTCAGAATGAGGACACACCACAAAGGAGATGATGTGTGTGTGCATACCCTAACATGAAGGTAGACGTATCAGGTTAGAATGTACATCATATACAATAAAATGACATTGCAATAATGATTTTGTCGACTCTAATGTTCATCATCTCACCTTTTTTTTGCAACAATATGGTGCATCTCTATATTGCAAACAAAAAAAATAAAACTTTTTCTTACAAATTGGATCGAGACGTAAATAAACAAGGCCGGTTGATCCCCTCATGTACAGAGAGGTCAAAACACTATTATTGTGGTCTTCTAGTGTCTCAGTATTACCATGAAGGTACAGTCATCAGTGACTACAGCACCTAAACACACACTGATCTAATTACAACAGTCTGCCATGCTGTGTAATTAAATCAGTGGGCAAAGGTGCCATCAAAGTTGCACTAAATTGAGACTTTGGACTGAGTAATTGAAGGTCAGACTGGGTTTGGTGGAATCAGCCTCTGCAATTATGATTAAATAAAGACCTGGATTTTTAAAAGGGGAGAAACCTCTGTCCAATGACGTTTGAGTGTGTGGTGAGAGCCAGACTAGTAATATAACATCCCATTTACTACAAATTAAACCTGTCCACAATCCGTCCCATCAACAAACAGAGGCAACACTTTGTGTCGTAACACAAACACAGTGACAACCTGACACTCACCTCACAGAGACCATTCCCACGATTAGCCTTTCCTCAGACGCTGGTATCCCAGTATCCTTTCACAGGTTAGTTCCATGTCCAGGCTCAGAAAAAAAAAGTTTTTTTACACTTGAAAACACATACACAGTGTAAGAAACAGTGACAGGTCTGATAGATTGGGGTTGTGTCAAGGCAGCCCGGTCCGTGGTCCACACCTCCGTGAGGTCAGTTCACAGAGAAAGAAAGACACTGAGAGAAAAAAGGAGAGAGAGGGGGAACAGATGGAAGCAAAATGCAACAGAACTGACTGCCCACTGGGAGAAGGGGGGGAGGAGGGGGGTAAGGGAGAGAAGAGCTTGCACATCCAAGCAGCCCACTTCCTGACCAATTACTGCTGCAAGACTAGTCTCTCTCACTCCTTCCAACTGGGCCTTGCTCTTTCCTCCCTCACTCTGCGGTGTGGGACGCCACAAGAGCTGGAGAGCATTCAGCGCTGCAGGTGACGCAAATGACAGAAATTACACAGAAAACGGAGGGAGCTGTAAAGAAACAGTGACAAGACGCTCGGAAACTGAGGGCAGACAATGATTAAGTGCGATAACATGAGGTGGGTGTTTGGTACAGGAGAGCGTAGGCGTGAGAGACAGACAAGCCGATGTAGAGCAGGGAAGGAAAACGAGGGCAGCACGAGGATGAACCATCTCGTCTAAACCCCCATAAAAAAAAAAAAAAAAAAACACAGACAAGTGGGGCGCATCGCATTCATTGTATTCGCACAGCATCAGATCAGAGAATCTCTTTTGCTTCTTTCTTAGCTTTAATCCCCCTGTGTCACACTCAATATCAGACCTTCTTGGATGCAGAAGGTAGAGGTCGAGGGTTACGCTACCCGAAAACAGCTCGGGAGCAGAGATCACAAGGCTCGGAGCTCAAAGTGCAACCTGCTGAGAGCACACACAAAATATCTGAGCCAGTAGTCATTGTATGTGTGAGTAATTTGGTCATTGTTCTGCATCCTAACAGAGCAGGATGGAGGAAAGTCCCCTCTCTCTGAGCCAGTGGCTGTTGTTCCTGCCTCTTGGAGCAAGGCTTCCTGGGATTGATAAAGCAGCTCCTGGCTCCGTCAGCACACACACTTTCTCACTTCCATGTTTTCACTGGTCTTAGATTTTTCCAAGGAAAACAAAACTGCACGTGGTTCTGTGCAATCTTAGACCGAAACTAACTCTGACCTTTGATAAGTAACCAACTAAAAACAGACTTGCCTCTAAAATCTCTAAACCTGTACGACCTTAAAGTAGAATGACTTTTAGCACGTGTCAATCACTGTGTGACCTACTGTAGCAGTGACCACATAAACAGACTTGATGTGGGTCAGTGACCGGCCGTTGTCCAAACCTAAACAAGCCCTGAAACGCCTTTGTAACTGAACACCACACCTCGCATTTTAAAACAACCAGACACAATGACATGATAACGGCATCTCTGAGGAAAAACAAACAGATAACCTACAACCAGCTGGTCATTCTTATCATTGCTTTTATTCTGCTCGGAGGATAAGATGGGTGGAGTTGGGTAAAATAAAGTGTTGAGTAGCTTGTTGAGCACAGAAAGGTATATAGACTTTCCAGTGCTTTCCTGTTATCAAAGATCTGATAATATACAGCTGTAACAGTTTATATCCATACGGCTGATTTGTTCTTTGATATGTTGGTTATCTACAACACAGTTAATGATTTATATGTGTATCTTTTGGTAATTTGATTTTCTTTCCAGAAGCAAAACTAAAACCAGTGGGTGTTGTTTTAAAATACAAAAATTTAAATTTAATTTCAAGGCATTTTCCTTTTTCAGTGTCAAAACAGATAAACCAAATTTTTTAAAAATGGACTGATTTTTGTTTTCTCTTTCTAATAAAATATAAAGTTACTACCAGATAGTAATGGAAAAACAGGCTAAAAACAGCAGTTTTTTTTTCATTTTCTGCAACCGGATGCTGTCATTTTCAAGGAAAGAGTGCTAATGCCTATAGATCACAATAATTCTGACAAACGATGGTTTGTATAAATCTTCCAGTTCATATGAAATCTGAAGTTTGTAGACATTCATGGAGGGAGCATTTCTACAATTTCGTACAAATCCATCCATTTTTTTGCATTTGGTTTATCTGTTTTGACACTGAAAAAGAAAAACGCTGCGGAATAAAATTTTAATTCTTTTATTTTAAAACAGAAATCACTTGATCAGTAGTTTTACACTTGTTTCTGAAAAGAAAATCCAATTTTCAAAAGATACACTGACTGTAAGTGGTAGTTATTTGACCATTTGGTTTTCAGTAGTTCTCTGGTTTTCTCCAAAGTGTGGATTCTGAAAAAGTACAGCAATGGGATTAATAAAAAAGGAAAATCGTTTATTATGTCTAACAGCTTCAATAAGTAGGTGAAAAGTAGTGCCCACTGATGTCATGAGCCACATGAAGTGTGTGATTACATAGCGGAAACCAGTCATATCCCATTAAAAACAAAAAGGAGCCATCTTTCCAAAAAAAAAAAAAAAAAAAAAGTGTAACACTGACACTAAAACAGCTGTATGTAATGGAAAACAGAGACATATTTTGGTCTGGATTTTAAAGGCTCGTGTTTAACAGGAAAATGCCTGTGCAGGATAAAAGCAGAAATGGGAATTGGATGACAGAGTGAGACCTCCCCACTTAACAACAGGATGAAACCCATCGCCACTTCCTGCCTGCGTTGAGCTGCTTGTTTACAGATGAACAGGATGTGACATCATGAGGCAGGTGAATCACGCTCATGTGAGGGCTTTGTCACACCACCGTCATCGATAATTAGGCCACATTACTGTTTTTATCTCTCTATACAGCGATTTCCTGGTGTAATTTTAGTAAAGCAGAGGAAATCTTAACAAGTCCAAGTTTGTTCTCTCTCAGAGCACTTCATGTTCACTCTGATTTGGGCAAAAAAAATTCTTTGCATACAATCAACACTTGTGTGACTATGCCAAGAGATGAAGTTGTCAGTCTTTATGTAGTATTACTGGAAAAAACATCACGGACCATGTTCATCTAATAATCAGTATTAGGGGTGTAATGGTACAGAAATATTTTGGTACAGGGGTCTTCATTTCCGAGACATTTTCGGTACGGTAAAGGAGACCAATTTCACTTTAAAAAACTATAAATATAACCGATTTTCGTGAAACAATTCCAGCACACCGCTCGTCTTTTATCGACTTGCCTCTCTCCATTGACAAAACTGACAGGGAGTTTGAAATGCTCCGAAATCGAACACCTTAGAGAAGACGGAGGGTCTTCCAACTCTGGCTTTTATCTGTGACGCTGCTCTGAGTTGCCATGCTTTTTCAAGCTCAGCATGTGGATGGTGCGTGGACCGCTTAGACGTCCATCTATGATATCAAATACTGCACATGGGTTCCATTTGTGGCCATCCTGCTCATACTGTGTCTGTTCTGCTTCAAGGTTTGTGTGGAAATTTAAGTCGAGTGCTTGCGTTCTTCACATAGGCTACATGTATTCGTTTGAAACAAAAGGGTTCATTACAAATGAGTGCACCATTACACCCCTAATCACCCCCCTGGTCACTCCGTATCACCTGTAGGAGTGAATGGTTATTTGTTTCTATGTCCCTATTGCCAAACAGAATTACATTTTCTTGTCTTCATGTGATTGGATGATTTTTTTTTTGGTTGTCAAGTTACATTAAGAGAGATACAGTTTCACTTTCCAGACTTAAGAATGAACATTTACCAATTAATTAACCTAATCCAAATGTCACAGACAACAAAATTTCATCCTGTCCAGCCAGTTGACTTCTCCACTTGTGTGTTTTATAGGTGGGGATTTAAGTCTAACAGAGCATTAGTATTAATAGTATTACAGCGGGTGGTTTGTGGTGAAGATGTTTAATGGTGGGGTTTGCCTTTAGTGATGGAGGTTTGAGTCATTTTCAGTGCTGTCAATTGAAAAACAAAACAAAGCATTCAAATATGTGTGGATTTTTGCCAAACACTAAAATCTTATCACATGTTAACACACGTTTTTTAACTGAGTGACGTAAAAAAAAAAAATGTGGTCATCATGGGTATTCAAATTACGGTTGCATTCTTGCCTTTCAAACACAAACACCTCTAGACTCTATGAATTTTTCATTTTGAGCCCAACATAATGTACAATATCCAAATCAAATACTCTCTTTCTTTGAAGAACATAGTTTTTGTAACTTTTCATCCATTACATCCTCTTGCATTTGAGGGTAAATTTACGATCCTTAGTCCATTTTTGCACCTGAATGACTACACCTTTTCTACATACTGCATTTTTCCACATAAGGATTACAATCTGAAAACATATAGGATGTTTCAAAACACAAAATTTCACCCATGTACTGCTTTTTTTTTCTTTTTAATGCAGGTCAGAAACACAGGAATGAACACGCATTTGCAAATAAAAAGACCAAACTTCAACATGTTCTCTTTGTCTGCAATGAATTACATGTCAAACTCAAATCAAGAAATCACCGCTCATTTTCCATTCTCCTCAAACTCTGGGGTGAAAATGACATGCTGACATTTTACTTTTAACAAAACAGTGACTGTGTAAAACTCTTGACATCATCATCATCACCATCATCATCCACATGAAAGTGAGTTTTTCAATGCGTCACCATTAATCCACGTTGGCAGCTGTGAAATACATGCAAACACTTAGATTAAAACAATATTTCTCGATGTGGTTTACAGAGTGTAACTGATATCACCTTTGCTATAAATATGAATGGGGCATCTCAGAGAACTGCATGTGTTTGACGTTAAGATTAAAAGCTTTACATTAAAGTTAGAAATAGAGAAGAGGCCACAACTCAACCACTGGGCTGCTCCTTTCAGAAGAAGCAGCCAAAACACATTATTGCCTAGACTCCGATAAAGCAGGGGTGAGTGAAGCCATCTGCATTGGACTGTGGTAGTGAGGAAATGCTGGTGTGTGTGTGTGTGTGTGTGTGTGTGTGTGTGTGTATGTGTGTGTGTGTGTGTGTGTGTGTGTGTGTGTGTGTGTG
>JAPTYQ010000017.1:27110841-27122866 GCA_029814465.1 Ostorhinchus cyanosoma | reverse complement strand
AACAAGACAAGAATTTGGGATTGCATATCCCAACACATCCCAGAGAACTGAGTGAAGCTCCTCCCAGAAGGGCTGAATATTTGAAGGATGTTTTATTTAATTATTTCTTTTTTTTGCATGATTTATTCAGCAGTAAAGCCAATATATAAGACAGTGAAATATGAATGTACATCCAGTTATTTTTATTGCATGCAAGAAGAACTGAAAGCCACATTGTCTTGGAAAAAAATTAACGTTGACTAAATATATCCTTCAGGCATAAAATGAGCATACATACTCTATACATACATTTACATTTATTCTAAGCCTATCAGGTTTATGTTTTCACGTCTATATCGAGTATCACCATATTTGTTCGGCTATGTCTGTATCTGTATTTACTTGTCTGAGTTTCAAAGCCACATATAAACATTGCAGGTCCTTACCCACCAGTGATCGGCCCCCACTGTGCTCAGTCATACTACGGTTGCTGTTCTGATGGTCATACTAGTGCAACAGGGCCTAGAAATGAAGGCTGCTACACAGATGATTGTGTTCGTTCCAGGTAATCCTCCTCAACTATGTACTTATAAACAGCAATTAAGTAAGATCACATAATATAAGATCTTCTTGGCTAATCAGAAACATGTCTTTTAAAGATACGGATGCTGTTTGGATGGTGTGACTGCAGCGCAAGGATTTGGAAGATTTGGATGTCCTGAGTACCAGGTGACAGTACTAGAAATTAGTATATGAGGATGATAAATGGTTCATTTTCATATGGGATAATAAATAAGCTGTTAATGAATTAAATGCATTAATGCGGTGGAAGTCTTTGATTTCTCTCTGCACTGTGTGAAAATATACTTAACTACTATGTTTAGATAAAACTAAACATACACATACACACCCAGTACATACTTTCCTACTTACATACAGCCACATGCATATTAAAATGCACATTAATATCTTGTCTCATCAAACTCTTTTTCTCCTCTTATGGGAGTATTTATCATCGCTGAAACATTTCCCTCACTAGAGAGTTTCCACTAATATGCCATACAGTCTTATTTTATTAATTAAAGACATACAATTTTAAGAGATTGTAGCAAATTGATTATAATTTAGATTATAAATTTGTTCCTCTTCTTCTCACTACTCAGCAACCACCAGTCCAGACTCCAACAACATCTGATGTGTGCTCCCTGCCCCGGGATGAAGGCCCCTGTGATACCTGGACAGTCCGGTTCTACTACGACTCAGGCACTGGCAAATGTACCGAGTTCTGGTTTGGAGGCTGCCATGGCAATGCCAATAACTTTGTCTCTATGGATGCATGCCAGAGACAGTGCGGGGGTAGGACAGTCGACCCCCCACCTGCCCCTCGCAGAGCATCACCCAGGGTTACTCTGAGGGCAAGGGCATAAGTCAACATTAATACCCAAATTATGGGAGAAACATTTGCCATCCTAAACTTACATCATATCTACACAGAAACAGGAGAATCCATACCAACATGTATTGCAAAACAATTTGTATCACTCATTTGGACATCTGACTTCATATTAAACAGCCTCGGCTTACATTATAAATTCCTCTGCTCTGTGTTTGGACTTTGTTACCTTTTATCAATGATTTTGTTGAGCTTTTGCTTATATTCAAATTATTGGTGTATTCAACTCAGGAGCATAAACTAAAATCTATTACCATCTGTTACTTTGCATCTGTAGTAAATCTAATAAATAAACCGTCGTTTTTAAGTGAAAGGGTGGGTGTGTGAAGAAACCCTGATCTAAAAAGGAAAAGGTGTGGTTTGTTTTTTCCTCCATTTGGTTTTGACATACACATATAGAGTATATTTTCAAGAATCCACTTTACCTCAGTTTCACACTAGTTTTAGTAAACCAATGAGGTAAGACTTCTGTAACCGTATTTAATACAGTTGTACTACTGCACTTCAATAAGTACTTTACGTTTTCTGATACGTTCATTACTTTGCAGGTTACCCCTCCAGCAGAAACATCTAATTAATCTTTATCTAAGTCTGTGCTATATGTTTTTTTTTTTAAATCAGACAGTTATATTTTTTCTTACAGACTTACAATAATTATCTATATAATCACTTAACCATGTTTTAAACACGCCTCACTTTGTTATAATTAAAAGCCTGTTTTTATTTTGAAACCCACACTTTATTTTGAAGGCAAATCTTTTTTTCAACCGGAAATCACTTATATCATTTCCTCTGAATATTTTTGGTCGAACAGCTGCATCTCACGGGGTATTAAGAGGCAATAAACACCGAATTTCAGCAGTTTTGCATTCCCTATATACAGCCAGGGTCTGCAGCCAGCACGAACATGGTAAGAGTGCTTAATTTTTTATATTTAAAGAAGTAAAAACCCGTAGTCGTGGCAATATTAGCTCCTGGTAAGTCATTAAAGCTAAGCTAACAAGCGACGAGGCTAAGGTTTACTACGTTGCTGTTTAGCTGTTTTTCGTTGTGATATAAACATGTAGCAAAGAACTCTGCTCATACGTTGTTTTTACTATTTAATAAATATGCATTTTGTTGAGAAATATCAGCAGTGATCAGTGTGTAGGTTGACTAACAAATAACGCTACCTCTGTATATACCTGCATTTGTTGGTGAATCAGACTAAAGCATTAATGCCATTAAAATGCGGTGGATGTGGTTGATTATAAAAGACTCGCATTACTAAATGTTTTAATTGTTGTATGATTTTTTTTTTCAGTCGCACACAATTTTGCTCGTCCAGCCAACCAAGAGACCAGAGGGCCGCACATATGCTGACTATGAGTCGGTAAATGAATGCATGGAAGGTGAGACTTTAGTTTTTAAAAAATTGTTTAGAAGATTTAACAAGTCAAGCTGTTTGGCTGTTAATGTATTTACAACAGGTAGACATCACTAACAATCTGTGCATCAGGTCATTTCAACATCCAAACCCTGTCAGAATCCCAGTTATTAAATCAATATTGTTTGATATTAATCACAGCTCAGATCTTGACTGGTCTGACATTTGTTTTTTTTCTCTACATCATTAAATCTGAATGTTGGATGTATGTTATTTTCAGCTTACATATCATTTTATATCCTTCTAATGTTAAGTGCTTTTGTACAAGCACATTACACACCACAAATACACTTGAAATTGTAGCTAATCATAATATTTTAACTGCAACTACATAAATGAGTTTGCGTAGTTTTACAGTTGCCTCTTGTTTGTTAATGCAACTCTACCAACTATTATCCAACTGAAGGGCTTTTGCAGTAGCTTATTAATGATGCTCATGCTATACATTTACCCTAAATAGTGTTGTTGTTGTTGTTATGTTTTTACTTAAAATGATCAGTACAATGAAGCTATTCAGTATATCCTGAACATCTCCTACAGGTGTTTGCAAAATGTATGAAGAACATTTGAAGAGGATGAATCCCAACAGTCCGTCCATCACGTATGATATTAGTCAATTGTTTGACTTTATTGATGACTTGGCAGATCTAAGCTGTCTTGTGTAAGTATGGCGATCCTGTGATTGACTTAAACCTTGTAACAGTATATTGGTCACTTTGAATAAAAATGTCATTTGACTTTTTCTGCAGGTACAGAGCTGATACTCAAACTTACCAGCCATACAACAAAGACTGGATCAAGGAGAAGATATATGTCCTGCTGCGACGTCAAGCTCAGCAGGCAGCAAAGTAAAAGCCAGAGTGACAGATTGCCCTGCTACACACTGGGGAGGCATTTATGCTGCACTACATTTCAATAGCATTTTATATGGCATATTGTGAATAGGGACAACACACTCAGTTTCATTAGGGAAGGGTGTACATATTATACTGTACAATGGATAAAGGAAGTGGCTTGTAAAATTAGTTCAGAAATGTTGGTCTTTAGATGGAAAATAAACTGTACATGGCAGCATAGATATTTGTGTTACAGCATGGGGAGAGTGGGGCTTTAAGGCTACGGTAGTTTACTGGTGAAAAGGATCTCTGCTGGGAGAAGTGCTCCACAACCTAGAGATATGTTTTGTTTATATTTCCTTTTGTTTTGTTTTTTATTTTTCTAAAAAGTAATGTGACACATTTTAATTTACTCTGTATTGTTCCGGGACAGCTGATTAAATTAGCCTTTTTTTGTCCTATTAGATTTATCATTTTCTGTCATTATGGTCATTTTAGCTTAAAATTATGATGTGAAATATTTTTTCAACCCTGTTGTTATTGTAGTATTTCCTTTAAATTATCCCTCTTGCTGTGTTCTTTTTGATTTAAAAGAAATAAAGTGTTGTTTTCAAACTGGTGTCGATTTGTAAATGTGTTAACAGATAAAACAAACTGGATTATGGTTCAGTGAATTTGTTAATATTTTACCAGGATCCAACAGTGGAAGAGAATGGTAAGAATGCAACTGAGGTGGTCCAAGGTAGAATATAAAGTGTTTGGTTTTATCCTGATATTCTAAAGGAAGTTTTTCCATTAGTAGAGCTTGACATGTTTTCTTACTTGTTGTGTACTGTCTCTTTAAATGTGGCGGGCTGCCCTGTTGTTGCTGTGCTGGAAACCCCGTACAGACTCTGAAGGGACCCAAGATGGCTGAATACTCACGGGGGGACAGTTAGCAATTATCTGAGCAAGACGTCGGGAATGAATGGCAAATAGCATTATAATGTAAAGCGGAACCTTGAAGTAATTACACGACTAAAGTTGGTTGGTTTGCATTATTTTTGGAATGCATGAATACCAGTAGGGAGAGAGTAGTCTCTCCGCGGCCCCGAGCCAGAACATGGCGGAACACTTGGGGGAGAAAGCAGCTAACGCTAACTAGCTGGCGTATTATTTAGACAGATAGAAATACTGGTTCTGGGTAAACACAGTGCTTGCTGTTCGCTACTGTGAAATAATGTTATCGGCGCGCAGCTCTGGTCATTTTGCTTCCAACAGTTGTACATTGAGTATGTGGAGCGTAGGCAGCGTACTTGCTAGCTAGTCAACTCGTTAGGTTTGCTAGCCAACGCAACTGGCTAACGCTGCCCGCAAGCGTACAAACTGTACTAATAAGCAGGCGGCAGTGTTTTGGGAAATAGTGACCCTAACGGGATCTTTTTCTGAATGCGCATTTGTCAAGTATCCGATAAGGCTATGTTATGTCTGTCAGCATTTGCTTTGTCGATTAACGCGACAGCTAATGCAAATGCCCTCCGCACTATAAATTAAGCGATCGTTAGCTTGCCACAATGGTCTGTAAGCTGATTTTGTGTGACGCGTTGCTCATATCCTTGTCAAGATAAGGTGTAGGGCAGCTTTCCGAAATACTCAGATATTTAGTTGATCGGCAAATCTCTTGAAACGACCATTTAAGGGTCTCACTCTCACGCTGCTACAAAGAGCTGTTATCTTGTTTGACCCTTGACACAAGTTTAGCCAGTAGTGGATTGTAGTGATTGAGTGTAGGAAGTGAATAAAAGTTTTGGTGTTACTAAGAAAGGTAGAGCCAAGGGGCCTGGGAGGGGTAAACAAGCGACAACCACCCGCCAGGATGACGGACACTCGTCGACGAGTCAAAGTCTATACCCTCAACGAGGACAGACAGTGGGATGACCGTGGGACCGGACACGTCTCCTCGGGTTATGTGGAGCGATTGAAAGGCACATCTCTACTGGTGCGAGCAGAGAGTGATGGTAAGTTTACAATTTATGGGCAGATATCACTGTCATCATATTAGGCATATGTTTTCGTAGATCAATCGATATTTCATTAAAATTGAGATCCAAAACGCAAGGGGTTTGGTTGCTGTCCAAACCTACACCGTTGCTTAACTTCTATTAAAGCTGTGTATTTCCGTTCCATTAGTTTTCTGCTTGTGTAATAACTGGAGCCCAACGTCCATTTAACCATTGTGTGTAATTTGTTTGTCATCTGACAGGTTCGCTACTTTTGGAGTCTAAAATCAATCCAAACACAGCTTACCAGAAACAGCAGGTTAGTATGTTGTGTGTTATAGAGTGTGTGGGGGGAAAAGAAGAAGTTTACCTTTTTGTATTCTGACACAGTTTTGTTTTTTAAAAAAAGGATACGTTGATAGTATGGTCAGAGGCTGAAAATTATGATCTGGCACTGAGCTTCCAGGAGAAGGCCGGCTGTGATGAAATTTGGGAGAAAATTTGCCAGGTAATTGTACTTGCTTTTGTGTGGGTGTGTGTTTATCTGCTCCATCTGGTGATGCATTTTCTGTTGAGTGAATTGGGGGTTCCTCATTTCAGTGTCATGCTATGTTGCTCATACTATTGTTTATCTGTTAAGGTGCAAGGGAAGGACCCATCAGTGGACATCACCCAGGATGTGGTGGATGAATCTGAGGAGGAACGTTTTGATGACATGTCATCACCAGGTCTGGAGTTACCACCATGTGAATTGAACCGCTTGGAGGACCTGGCTGAACTGGTGGCCTCCTCATTACCATCGCCATTGCGGCGTGAGAAACTTGCACTGGCTGTAGAGAATGAGGGTTACATTCGTAAGCTTCTGGAGCTGTTCAGGGTGTGTGAGGATTTGGAGAACAGAGAAGGACTACATCATCTGTATGAAATCATAAAAGGCATCTTTCTGCTCAATCGTACTGCACTCTTTGAGGTTATGTTCTCTGATGAGTGTATCATGGACGTCATTGGCTGTCTGGAGTTTGACCCAGCCCTACCGCAGCCACGGCGGCACCGGGAGTTTCTCACTAAAACGGCTCGCTTTAAGGAGGTGATCCCCATCTCTGATCCAGAACTGCGCCAGAAAATTCACCAGACGTATAGGGTGCAGTATATTCAGGACATGGTGCTGCCCACACCCTCTGTGTTTGAGGAAAACATGCTGTCCACCCTGCACTCCTTCATCTTCTTCAACAAGGTGGAGATAGTGGGCATGCTACAGGTGAGGTTGTTAGACAGTTGTAAGAGAAGATTATTATTGTATTTGTCAAAAATTATGTGTACAAACAGTGTAATTTCCCCTTGAAATTTGCTCAG
Source organism: Ostorhinchus cyanosoma (assembly GCA_029814465.1). Taxonomy (NCBI): domain Eukaryota; kingdom Metazoa; phylum Chordata; class Actinopteri; order Kurtiformes; family Apogonidae; genus Ostorhinchus; species Ostorhinchus cyanosoma. The sequence continues at coordinate 27,115,840 of JAPTYQ010000017.1, read as the reverse complement.
CATCATGTGCAAATCTGAACTAAATACCTTTTCAAATGATTTTAAAGAGGATATTTTGAAATTGTCCTTTTTCAATATGGGCTAGTAATTATTTGCAAACTATATTTAGCTGATTGTGCTTCAACCAGTCCCAGTTTTGACTGCAAGTCTTTTATGGTCATGTGACCTTTGTTTTTGTACTGTGTCAACTCAGCAATGTTTATGTATGGCTGTCTCCATAGAGATAGAGAAGTGTTGTGTAAATCAGTTATGCTGTGTTAGAGGAAAACAGAAACTGGTGTACTGTTGACTCTGCTACTTTCCTTTGTGAATTTCTGAATTTAAATATTATTGATAAGATTCCGTTTCTTTCTCACCACCCTAAAGACACCCTTGTCAACCTAACAATCAAATGACTACGTTTTTGGTCATTTTAAGTTAGGCTGTCACAAACTATTGTTTTCATTTCCAATCTGCTTGTTTTCTTGATCAGTCATTTACTCCATTAAAAAGTTGGACGAACGCTTTTTCAATTAACACATTTTGGAGAACTTTTTTAATAAACCCACAGTCTAAAACTTAAAGCTGCTCCTGTGATTGTGTGTAAGACAAAAAGGGCAGTGAATTGTCAATTTTGAAAAGCAGATGTCTGAGAGAATAAATTTTTCTTTTCTTGACATCTTTATTCCTTCATCATAAGATATCAAATTTTATACTTTTGAGATCATTGTGTACCTAGACATCTGTAAAAAGTTGGTCTCCCTTAATTGGAGCTTTCTCTAAATATCAACAAACTAAATGTGCATTTCAATAAATTTGACGTATTTGTATTGTCCGGTTAGTTGAATTGGTAACTATACAACACAAATTTAGCCCTGGATGAATGTGAAGACCAAGGATGATTATTCCATATTGATTTACCTTGTGATGTTCACCTGTCAACTCATCTCTCCTTTTTGGTGTCAGGACGATGAGAAGTTTTTGACAGACCTCTTTGCACAGCTAACAGATGAGGCTACAGATGACGACAAAAGACATGAACTGGTACGCCAGACATTTTTCAGAGATTATTTTTTAGACTGCAACCATTCTGATGTTGCCCCTGATTAAACCTTTGCTCATTCTTTACAGGTGAACTTCCTAAAAGAGTTCTGTGCATTCTCACAAACGTTACAACCTCAAAACAGAGACGCCTTCTTCAAGACATTGTCAAACATGGGTATTCTACCTGCACTAGAGGTCATACTGGTGAGCGCAACTACATTTTCACTACACTACGCTACAAACATAATCAGAATCAAGCCTATTCGTTGAGGTTTCTAGCTAAAAATATATCTTGTGTTTTGGTTCCTTTTGTGATTGGGGGCTATACATGGTTTATCGCATTGCTTATCAATCTAATGTTGACCTATGGCAAGTTAAAACAGCAGGTCACTTTGTATGTGACAAGAATATCTGGCTTAGTGTTAACAATAAATCTGTCATCTCAGGAAGTGACTCATTATTTGCTTGCATCTGTTGTAAATGAATTACAATGTTTTAGTCACAAATGTTGCTGTAATTCCTACAATTCGGCTTTTAGTGTGTGACATGAATGAGTCAGCGGTTCTTCACCTTGTCAAGTGAACCAAATCCACTGTAAAAACAAACGGATACTGTTCTTGTCTGTGCTATGTCAACACCTTGAGGTTTATGATAAAATGAATGTGCTTAGTTAAGTACACAAAACTAAAATAAGTCATCACTTTGACTACTACTGTTGGTGTGATGGCTTTATTTGCCCTGAGAGAGAAATAACAACAAGGAGTTGAAACTTATTTTGACAAAGTAAAGCACTTCTTACCTTATTGCACGATCTTTTCACTCGGTTCTATCATTCTCCAGAAAAGTGTGGCTTATTTTACTTGACTGCACACAAAAAACTAATCTGTCACAGAGTATTAGGTTTTGAAATGCATTAACAAGTTATATTCTGTTAAACACTTTACAGCTTTAAATAATTTTGTGCAAGTTTAGTTTTGTCAGGAAAACACCTTTTAAATTGCAATGCATAACTACTCCTGTAATTAAAATTTTCCAAAAATGTTGCCACTGCCCTTGGAGGCTACATATCATGTTGAAATAAGATCTTTATGAGGACATTTTCGGCACTGGTTTTTCTTGTTTGTAGCACCCATTACCCTGCTTTTTCTATTATGCAAGTGTCTGCAAGAGAATGAATAAATAAGCGCAATGATAGATAATAGATTAATCAGCTAAAAATGGGTTATTCTTCAATGACAACTATGTTTCCTTGCACTTATGCATGAATTTAGACGTTTTAATTTTGTACATACACACTTATTGTGATGAACCTTTTTTTTTAATATTCTTTTTCTATTTTGATGTAATCCACTGACTAACCATATGTTTGCATAATAGGGAATGGATGATGTTCAGGTGCGCGGGGCAGCTACAGATATTTTCTCCTATCTGGTGGAGTACAACCCCTCCATGGTACGAGAATTTGTAATGCAGGAGTCTCAACAGAATGATGATGTGAGTAAGAAAGTCTGACATCACTTTTTGCCTAAATTTTAGGGCTCTTCTTTTATTGTGTGAAAACATGAATATTGTTCTCTTGCTTTTAGTACTAAAGGATTGAAATGTTGACCTTTGGCAAAAATGACAGCGCTGATGTGATGTTCATTTGTTCTCCTTGTAGGATATCCTCCTGATCAACCTGATCATTGAACACATGATCTGTGACACAGACCCTGAGCTAGGTGGAGCTGTGCAGCTAATGGGCCTGTTAAGGACTTTGGTAGACCCAGAGAACATGCTGGCCACTGCAAATGTGAGTTTCCGCTCTACATACAATTTGACAATAAAGCAAGGTACATTACCAGGGTTCCCACGGGGTCTTAAAAATCAAAAATTTACAAATCTGCATTTAATACCTTAAAAAAGTTTTTTAAAGGTATGAAATTTGATATGGTAGGTCTTATATTATTTTGCCATCAACTTGCGTACTGTATTGTGTTTAAAAGTGTCTGTTAAATGTCCAAACTGTGATGAAAGTAACATTAGTCGACTCAGTTCCCACCCCACAATTTATATTGAATTTAGGAACCAATTGTTGCTAACTTTGCAGCCCCTGGTGAGAAATAACTGAACGGGGGGAATCAATGCATTAGGGTAAATAAATACATTTTCCTAAATTTGAGGAGTGACAAATTTTTGCCGGTATGGCTGTGAACTGGGCATTAAATACTCTTCTAAACAGTCTTAAATCATAAGTTTAACTGGCAGGAACCCTGATTACATACCAGAGTTTCTTTTGGTCACTACAGCATGAATATTTGCGGCAATTAATTAATTTCAAGCTTGCAGTATTGACATTATCTGGACACAATGAAACAGGATGTTAAATAGTTGTTAAATTGCATTCATAATGGTGTGAAAATGTCGTAAAAGTAATTTGTCAAAACACGCCAACACCCTATGCTTATATCTAATTGTTCACAAACCATACAACAGCCTCTGGAAATGTTTCATGGTGTGAAGAATCCATCAGAGATCAAACAAAAAATATCTATATGGTCCTGTATTTTCAGTATAAATTATACAAAAGCAAAGAATAAAAAACTATGTTCACCAAGGAGCAGAAAAATGTGATATTAAAGGAAGCCATATTGGCCTCTATGTACATAATGGAGAAGAAGTACATCCCATTAGTGGATATTTTCTAGTAGAACAAATATGAGTACACACAGTAGTTGCATAAGAAAAACAAAAGGGACAAGAATACCCCTCCCTGATAGACTATTAAAAGCCTTCATTGCTTCCTATTCTGGCCATGAATATTCAGTAAAATTTTCTCTGTTTGTGACTTTTTTTAGAAAACAGAAAAGACAGAGTTCTTGAGCTTCTTCTATAAGCACTGTATGCATGTCCTCTCAGCTCCATTACTGGCCAACACCACAGAAGAAAAACCTAGTAAAGGTAAATATCTTTGCCGTTTGAGTCTATGTGTGTGTTGGCACAGTGAATACAGGGTTTAAGGTTCTGAAAAGTTTCACGTTGTTTGTATCTGCCGTTCCCCTGTAGATGATTTTCAAACGTCACAGTTGTTAGCCTTGATTTTGGAGCTGCTTACGTTCTGTGTCGAGCATCACACCTATCACATCAAGAACTACATCATCAATAAGGACATTCTCAGGAGGGTACTGGTGCTCACTGCCTCTCAGCACGCCTTCCTGGCACTATGTAAGTCCAGTGGAATTGCACTTAAATTTTTAATCCATCTTGTCTGTGAACATGTGCAGGTGTCATCTTGTATTTACTGTTTGTTTCTCCAATGTGCACAGGTGCCCTACGCTTCATGCGGAGGATCATTGGTCTAAAGGATGAATTCTACAATCGCTACATAATGAGAAACTTTCTCTTTGAGCCTGTCATCAAGGCCTTCCTCAACAACGGCTCACGCTACAATCTCATGAACTCTGCCATCATTGAGATGTTTGAGTATGTCCGTGTGGTGAGTATAGACTCCTTAGTCTTGTTTTTGTTTCACTGTTCAACTACTCCTCTGTCCAAGGCACAAAATAAATATATAGATGACACAGTGCTGTTTCATAGCACGATGGACAAGGGAGGTTAGAATTTCTCTGGTGCAATCATCTCTGTTGCTTCAGAGACAAGTAATACAGTTGCAGAAAACATTATTAGATCACCCTTGTTTTCAATTTCTTGTTTATTTTAATGCCTGGTACAACTAAAGGTACATTAGTTTGGACAAATATAATAACAAAAATAGCTCCTAGTAGTTTCATTTCAGAGCTGATATCTATCCGTTTTCTATGGTTTTCTTGATTATAACCAAAATCACTCAGTTCTAATACCGGTACCTATGTTGTACTAATAAAAACAGTGCTTTTAGGCATTCCATGTTTTCTTTTCTTTCTGTTTTAGTCACAGGATACACACAGGAGTTAGTACTTGATTGCATAACCATTGTTTTTGATGACTTTTGATGCTC
>JAPTYQ010000017.1:27003524-27015967 GCA_029814465.1 Ostorhinchus cyanosoma | reverse complement strand
CATTATGTACTATAGTCGCACATGCTAAGGAAATTGAGACACGGGTTTGTAGAGACCAGAAAGACCTGGCTGAGGCTCTATTCACACTAAAGTGGGTAAATTATAGTAATAGAGCTTTTGCTTCATTTTCAACAAGCTCATCATTAACCCTTAAACATTTAAACACCCACCGGCAAAAACATCTATTGAGCTATAATGATAAATAACTTTAGAATCACTAATCATATCAATACATTGATATAATTCAGACAAAATGCGGTTGATCTGCTTTTCATGAACATCACATATGACCCATTTGGATGTTCAGAGACTCTAGTGAACATGGAAACACCACCATCTTCTGCAATATTGAGTCACTAGTAAAACCCATGTAATTTGACAAATGACAGTAGCTGTAGACACTACGTTGAATTAATATATTTCATTGAAAAGGTAATGTTTTTCTTTAGTTTTCTCTGTTTTGATATAATAACCTTTGAATTAACACTGAGCTGAACATGAATATCACACAAACAGTAAATTAAATATAATAAAATATCAGATTTTCACTGTAAAATGTTAAAGGCGGAAGATAATTAATAAATAGAGAAACAAGTTCTAGGTCTTGAAGGGTTAAATGTAAATGACCAGGCTTATTCTTTTCATTGTGCTCTAACAAAGAGTTTTTATACTTTTTATATGAAAAACCCACTCAAATACAAGATAAACAGAGCGATACTTTGATTGATCGGTCGGCAAATTACATTTTGGAGTCAGTAGATTATTTTTGTAGCATCAGCTGTTTTTATTTCACAAGGCTGGTAAGCAAAACATGAAAGCACGGACGAGGACGTATGGACTGTCTTTGGCAGTTCTCAGTGTGGTTCCTGTGTGTGCTGAGGCCAAAGCTTAAGCACAGCGAGACTGCACGTCTGATAAAGTTATTTTACCTTGAATTTGTTAGTGTTGCTGTAATAAAATGTTGAACTTAATGATAAATCATCCAGGTGAAGTGTCAAATTCAAAAGCTTCCGGTTTAATCGTTATCGTTATGGGAGCAGATGTAGGTTTGAGGTGTAGAGACGGTTAAAATCACAGCTAAAACATCTTTTCAACCCTTTCTCAAGTAAATGGAAGGAATTTCAGGATAGAATTAGCATAATACAAGACCAACATACAAATACACATGGGAAAAGGGCGGGGGGGGGTATAATCCTATGATAGTAACTGTTAAGAACCTCACACAATTCTGTTGAAATTTTCACAGTGCTATTGAATTTTATTTTGATTATTTGATGAAAAACAGGACTTTGACATTATAAACTGATCATCAGCTTCTCCTGTCTCTAAATTATCATCCGGTGAAAGTGTTCGATGACCAGTGGATAAAAGTGTCTAATGTTGGATATGTAGCTTTTTCTTTCCTTCATTGTGTTACAGATTTTTAAGAGAATAGAAAACTTTAGAACATAATTTTGATCCCTGCACACTTAGATCGTCTCATTTGCAAAAGTAGAAAATATTGCAATTGCAGACTTTTCTAATCTCCCAAAAGATCAAAACTGAGCACATGATACCGAGTATCACAATATTAATTCACCACACTGGATTTTTCGAAAAAACCAGCCATTTGAAACCTGAGCTGACCTGGAACCGTGACCAAACGATCACTTCTGGTCGTCTGTCTCCATCTCTGTGTCTATAACACGGTGTTTTGTCTTAAATGTACAGTATCACCATCCTCAGTTACGCTGGAGGTCTGTCTCTTTTTCTTTGGTATCCCGCTTTTATTGATGCTAGTGGCAATCTTTTCAAGTCCGGTCTTCTACTACATTCCAAAAGCCATTACCAGTCAAAGCAAAAGGTGGGGGGGATAGCGGCATTACTGTGTCTGTGGGTGGATACCTGTGTGAATGGCATGTGCACAGCTGGAAAAATGATCCCACTTCAAACAGCGGTATGAATCAGAGAGGTATCACTAACACCGCCCACTCAAAAGCAATAAAACAAGTGTAGGGAGGGTTGTGTGTGAGCCTACATGTGTGTCTTACAAGAAATGAAAGTGGAGCGGTAACAACCAACGGGAAAATTCGTTGTTCATTAACAGAAGACGGCTTTTTCCTGCTTTAATGAATGAATGTGAGCATTGTCCCGAATTAAAAATTAAACAGAACTGGATTATGTCTCGGTTTCCTGGCACATTTGATCGCGCTGGATCCACTCAACCTTGTAGATGTTATGCCAGTTATGTAATCGACAGGCTTCTAAAGTGCAGCCGAGGCATGTATGAGGGATTTACATAGAACTGGGGTGCACGCTCCAAGAGGGTAGGGGCCCCCTGGTCAAATAAGACAAAAAAAACGAGGGGCAGGATATGAAGTCAAGACTTGAAAATGCCACCATTGTGAGTAATACGGGCCCCAGGCTTTCAGTGGACACACAGAGGAGGTGTGTGAACCTTTTGAGGAGATCGTCTGAAACATGTGTGATTGTGTCACAGCTATAGGTGTGGCATCCAATTCCAATGTTAAATCAAATGACTGCTGCTGCTGCATCCCAGTCCGTTTCCATTTCCCGTAAAAGCAATAATAATTCAAAGGGCTTTCACTCTATTAGCTTTTCCTTTGTTCGCACCTTTTCTTATCACATTAGTCTACAATAGAGCAATAAAGGATGGTTCGGCTGCTTTAATATAAGTTTTATTATATGTCGGTATATGAAAAGTGAAAGAGAAACAGTAGTGTGTATCCTAAAGTGTGGGAAAGAGATAGAGAATCCTATAAAGTGATGAAATGTTGGCCAGACAGAAGGAAGAAGAAAGTGCAGATCAACGTTAAAAGCCTTTGTGTGTCATTAAATGAGTGAGAAAACTTAGTTATAAAGGTTTACTGACTGGTTGGATGGATGCACAGTGCTTTCTGAAATCTTACCTTTCTGAAATATTGCTTTTTTGGGGGTTTTTTTGGTCATTTTTAACCTCCCAGTCTTTGCATTTCTTTGCATGTTTGTAAAGGTTACCACAGGTCGGTCCCTGAATTGTATAAAACCAGCAGCAGCAGATTATCATGCACACACTGAAACTAGAGATACCATCAGGATGTTGAGTCATTTTGATATTCCCAGAACTATATAACCAATGCAATGTTCCAACTTGCTTTTGCAGATTTTTCAACAACACACTCTCCTACACAATAAAACCTACTTATTTATTCTTGTTCTTATCTGCTTTTATTCAGTGTCTTTACATTTTTTATTTATATTTATTTCTCTTCTGTCCCGGTGGTAGAGCCTTTAGTGCTTTATTATTATTATTATTATTATTACAGTATATTAGTTTTCTATTATGTTGCATGTTAGATTAATTTGCATCACCAGCTTTAACAACAGGTACAAATAAACTGGAATTGACTTGAAACCCAGTGAGTAAAACTGTCACATTGTCCTTTTTACCCAAAAAGCTGTCATTTGACATAGTGTTAAATGTGTAAGTTATAATAACAGTGTTTTTAATATATCCTTTATAATAATCCTTTACACAGTCATGGAAAAAATTATTAGACCACCCTAGTTTTCTTCAATTTCTTGTTCATTTTAATGCCTGGTGCAACTAAAGGTACATTTGTTTGGACAAATATAATGATAACAACAAAAATAGCTCATAAGAGTTTAATTTCAGAGCTGATATCTATGCATTTTCAATGGTTTTCTTGATAAAAACCAAAATCACTTCAGTTCTTCCATCAATATCTATCTATCTGTCATTGTACTGACAAAAACAGTGCTTTTATTCATTCCATGTTTTCTTTTCTGTGTTTTAGTCACATGATCCACACAGGAGTTAGTACTTGATTGCATCACCATTGTTTTTGATGACTTTTGAAGGTCTAATCACTATTTTAAAGTTAATTATTTTTCATGAACCTTAATGTGATCATGTTTTGTACGTAGTGAATCAAACACACAGAAATATTACACATGACTTCCGTGACATTAATTCAGTAAAAACCCCAACATCCTTCACTTTTACAGCATGTTATTGTGTTATTATTAAGAAAAACTTAGAACTGATTGTTGGAAGGGATGAAGGAAATCAGCTGACAAACTCCTGAAGGATGTTCACACTCCGCAGCTGCATCCTGGATATGGATTACATAACTAACATTTATGTATTGTTGAGTATGTTATTCTTTTGCGCAGGAATAGGACTCTGTGGGGGCTCATGGTTAGTACTATGTCTACTCATGCATGTATGGATTTCCTCAAGGTGCTGCTTTTTTACTACAGTAGTCAAAAGACAAAGCGAAGAGGAAAATCTATGGTCTGCAGAGCGTTTCGCTGCCTTTTACCCCGTGCATGCAAGGAGCGGGAAAACTCTGCACAGTAGATAGAGAAGATAAACAACTGAGCTGCATTGAACCGCTTTCTCTTTTGGCTAATTGATTAGAAATTGCACATCTAGTCAACTGTGGAGTATCTGCTCTAACCGGGCTAACCTGTTTTCAATTTCCCTGTAAAGTTTGATTGTTCCTCAAAGCACTATCCTGCACTCCAAGCTTTAATCAAGGCTGTCAGAGCACATTTTCCATATCCCTGAACCATGCAAATTAACGTTTTCCCTGTTTAGCCTGGAGGGGGGCAATCCCCATCAATAAAACACTCATAATAATTTCTCTATACATTCATTCACTGATTTCTACCATCGCTCTTTCATATTTCTCTGCCATTCGTTACAGTTTACCCTCCTCATAAACCGTGAGTGTAAGGCTAATATAAACCTGTTATGTACATAAAATCAGCATTTAATGGCTGCCCACATCTAATCTCCAGCGTTTGCTTTCAAAGGAGGAATAATTTCAGGCTTTGAGGATGATAAAGAGTGATGGAGGGAGCTGTATGGAGAAGCAAGCATGCGTTTCCCATATCAATCAAGGCGTATGGATGGCGAGGCTAGTTAGCAGCTCCTGATTGTTTAGAGGCCCTTGGTTGGGGTTCCAGTGTATCCCCGAGCCCTGTCCCTTTTGGATGGCCCAGTGGGGGGCGAGATGGCGCCTCCGTAGCCCCAAATCCAACCCACGTTCATGCGTCCGTTCGGATCCATCACTGCAGGGCGGTGTGGTGGGGCAAGGGCCGGCCTTTGTCCAGCGCCGCATTCTTTGGCCTATTGTGCACCGACCACAACCATTTAGGGATTTTAAAGGCTCGTTTGCACAATTCCTTTTGTCAGCGACCCTCAGCACAGAAAAACAGGAGAGCAACAGAGGGGGAGAGGCCAGTAGTTTTTCAATGCAAACGGGAAAAAAGATGGAAAACCAAATAAGAAAAAGGAAAGAGGAATGAATTAGGGGGTGAAAAGGGTTTTTTTTTTTCCTCTTTTTTGGTTGATGTTCTTTTTTAATTACATGGAGTGGCAATATAGTAAATCAGGCCATCTGGCACGACGCATACGCTCCCTTGCCCTTCATTTAGGCTCTGTGTCTCACCACGTCTTCATGAAAGCCTTGAATTTTTTTTCCTTGGGCAACAGGCAGGCATACTTTTCTCATGGCACTAAGGCACATGTCGTAATGGAAATAGAGATACCAGCGCAGACACATCACATGTTCTCATCGAGTAAAACAAATGCAAAGCATAACAAGATATCACAGACCCCTCTGAGCTGCCTGTAAGAAAACAGTCTTATCAAAGAAGAATATTTTCCCTTTTCCCTGCATTTCTGTGAGGGTCCTTGGTTAGAGAGCATGTTTTGACGGTGATAAATGTGTATATGTTTTGTGTGTGTGTTCTGTTGCGTAACGTAGATCCTCCTACTGTTGTATTACCTTTAAAGACATCATTAATGAAAAGTATGAATGGTATCAGTGGCGATGATTGATATTTAAATCAGGTTAATTTATACATGAGTACTTCTACACTAGCTCTAATGCAACACTGATATGAACAGACTTTTAGAATATAGGCCTAAGACAATTAGCATCAACATTTGGTAAGATAATTATATGATAATATTAAAATGTAAGAATGAGCTTCATTTAACCCTTTGTAAACCTTGATAGATGAGATGTGGGGTTGGGACTGGGGTAACTATAGCTCATATTGTATGTCTGTGTTTACTTTGTATCTATGTATTGTGACTAATATTCAAAATTCAAATAAATATATGTTAAAAAAAAAAAGAATGAGCTTCAGGGCAGCACGTGAGTTCAATGTTCAGATGTTTCAGATGCCAAGGTGGAAACAGCATCCATGTCAGCCCGTCGCGTGAGTATCTGCTCAGAAAGCTCACGTCACAGGGAGGATTTTGTGTTGTGTCACACCTATGCAGTTTTAAAGACCCAAAGTCTATTTCGGTGTTTCCGATGGGACCTGACTTCCAAAAAAATAACGAATGGCGGTCAATTGATTTGCACATATGATGTTTGTCCATTCAAAAGATACTTTTATGAGCCAAGAAAGTCACACTTTGTAGCAAAGATGGTAAAGAAACATGTAGTTTTGTGTCAATCTAGTCATGCCTGGCACATGTCATCAACACGAAAATGGCAAAAAAATTCACACATTTGACCTCATTCTTCTAGAGAATTGTGAAAAAGTATTAAAAGATGTGAAAATCCCCCCCTAGTCTGGTCATGTTGAAGCTGTAGAATGAACAGATCATAAAGAGAGACCCTTACGATGACCTCTAGGACTCTGGGGATTATAGTCTTTGTATTTATTTATATTCTGGTACTTAATAGTTTTCCAACAAACTGCCACTTTCTTGACTTTCTTTGTCAATTTAACTTTTAAATTGGAAAATGTGTAAATGATGCATAATTCAAACCGTCCTGCCATTGACTGTCCTATGGGGCACACCTGGAATGGGCGGGGCTTCAGCAGGACTCTGTAGTCTATTATCCAATCCACACGACTCTAAAATGGAGAGGGTAGATTAACTTCTGAAAAGAACATAGTTGTATATTCATAGATTCTGAACGCCTTTAGGGAGAAGACTGTTTTTATATTTTCTGTAAGCAGGCCATGATTGTGTTTTTAAAAACTCAGTAGTATTGTGTCATCAGCCATAGCAGTGAAAGCCTGACTTTTTCATTGATTTACAAAGTGAACTGATTAACCCCATGGATTCATTTAGATGCATTTGTCAGTGGTTTTATATGTATGTTCTGTTGTTGTTTATAGCCGGTGTTACAATGCACATGAATTGCAGCCACAGGAGGATATATGGTAACTGGACTAATCTAATGCAAAGAAGAATAGTGAAAGACTCCTACTACTTTAAAACACATTGTTAGCACATTGTTAGCATCCTGATTGGGTTTAATTGTACAGTCATAGTTTCTGAACTCCTTTAAGAAGAAGACGAAGAAGACAGTTTTCCATGATCCATGATTTTGTTTTAAAAACTCAGTAGTTTTTGTGGAATTTGCGTGAAGTAACAGTAACAGTGTAACGTCAGAGTACTATCAGCCATCGCAGTGAAAGCCTGACTTTTTCATTGATTTGCAAAGTGAACTGATTAACCCCATGGATTCATTGAGATGCACGTGTCAGTGGTTTTGTATGTATGTTCTACTGTTGTTTATAGCCGGCCTTACATTACACATGAATTGCAGCCACAGGAGGGTATATGGTAACTGGACTAATCTAATGCAAAGAAGAATAGTGAAAGACTCTTACTAGTCCTTTAAAGCACATTGTTAGCATCCTGATTAGGTTTAGCACTCACCCAGAAAGCAATGCATTGCTTCCCATTGTGTTTCTTTCACCAGAAAAGCCGGAGAGAAACAAAAGAGTCTGAGCATTGCAGCCGGGCCCTATTGTTGCTCATACAGTGACCAGCAGAGTCTGTTAGAAAGTTTTATTGACTGACTTAACACTTGGCTGTGAGGAATCTTGGGAATCAATTGCTATTTATTTTTATTCAAGGGTCTTTTTTCTTTTTTTTTTTTTTTAAGATTAGATATCTGGATTCTGATCCTCTTCAGGGAAATCATCAGGACAATAAGTTGGGGTCACGACTTTTGGCTGAAGAGGTCAAAGTTGAAATGACATGCAAGGTGGTGATAAAGCAAGTGGAAAAACAAAGTGTTGCTATGGATAAAGCAAACGGTATTTGGGCCAAGATCAAGCTTTTCAAACAGGTTTCTAAAAGTAGTCTCAACAGAAACTACTGCGGTAGAAATTTTTACAGATTACACAAGATGTTTAAAAAGACGTGTCCAGGCAAATATGAGTAGATTTGTTACTTAAGCTATTGTGACATATGTAGCGCCTTGATCTATTCTATGTTTCTTTTACTGTTAATTCATCTTGCCAAGTTTGTAAATATGTTCTAAGCTGCCAACTTGCACGGACGTGTTTTTGTCGGAGTCAAAGGACGGTATGTGAGGAGACGAAGAACTCAAAGCTGATTCCACTAGTGCGTTGACTGATTTAGTCTTTGAACACGTCTGAATTCAGAGCTGCACAAAACCAGGGGTCAAGTGTGTCAGCATGCAAAGTCATGTGTTAGGAGGTGCAACCCGCACTAAAGCATGTGCATACATTTATATGAGGGGAATGTGTGCCGCTGCGTATAAAGACGACCTCCAGCTTCTGTTGGCGCACCACCTGACCCGCTCCCACTTCAGTAACTCTCAGCTGTTCTCCCGCTTGTTCTCTTTATTTTCTGTTTTTTATTATAGTATGGAACTGCCTATTCCAACAGCAACCCACAGGAAGTCATTCACTTCCTAATTATCTGCACATCAAACAGGGGTCGCCACGGAGACGCTGACCATAAATTCAGCCCCCCCCCCTTCCCTCTCCTCCTCTTCATAGTGGTGCGATAGCGGAGCAACAGCTGCCTCTAATTGGGGCTGTAGGTTCAAACTGCTAACATATGACTTTCCTCCCATTCGCTAACGCAGCGCCTGCTTCTTGCCAAGGCCGCAAACACACGGACCAGGTCACCAGCCAGCGCACAGCGAGAGGGGATGAGGTTTCAGATAAAGGGAGACAGAGAGAGTAGAGAAAGACAAGTACACCCCTTGATGGTACGGGAAGCTTGGTGTGGTTTTGGGTTGGGCTCTGAAGTGGTCCACCGTGGCCCACTCCCACCACAGAGGCCCTCGGGTCAACAGGAGCTCACCCAGATTGACAAAGAAAAAGAGAGGGATGAGGAGAGAAAGAGTGACAGGCTGTGATAACAAAGGCAACCACACTGTGGTTTCATGATGGCGCTCTGGGTGAAAACCGATGAGTTGTCAGATCCGGCTGGACCAGATGTTGCATCTCCATGTATGAAAACCCCTTTTACACTTTAGTAAGAGTGCAACCACCCATTACAAGAACCTGACCCAAAAAAGCTGATCTATTTCTCTACTTTTAACCATCAAAGATCGAAGCAGCCGCCGCCGACTGAAAGCATCTACTAATCTAATATGTTTAACAACTGTTGAACCACTAATTCCATCAATACGTATAAATAATTCAGGTAAAAACGCAGCTTCTCAGTTCTTCAGCAGCATCAGATATGACCCACTTGGACGTTCAGAGACTTTGTAGTGAACATGTAAACATCATCTTCTGAAACAGTAATTCACCCAAAAAAAAAACAAAAAAACATGCAGTTTGACAAATGACAGTGGTTAGAAACACTTTATGTCACTTTTTGTAGAGACACCTGTTTTTACATTCATATATTTAGCCGAAAATGTCACTTTTTCTTCAGTTTTCTCCATTTTGACCTGATGACCTTTGAATTTATTCCAAGCTTTTATCAACATGAATGACAGTAGCTGTAATTGCCTGTTTTTATATTCAGTTAATGATAAATTGTACTGAAAAAGTCACTTCTTTTTCTGTTTTCTCTGCTTTGATATAATAACTTTTAAATCTGTGAAGCTTTTATGAACAGGTACACGGTCAGTAAGTTGTATATAAGCAAAATACATGACTTTTTCTGAAAATTTTGAATTTTAGAAGGTGATAAAGATGGTGATAAATCACTTTGCAAAGGTTAAATGTAGAGATAACTTCATTTGGAAATTGCCATGATAAGTTTTCTTGGTCTTTAAGGGTTAAACTAGGGCTTTACAAATGTATACTTTTGAGACTTTTAATTTTGTTGTACATGTTACATGTTACGATGACAATAAAGGACTATTCTTATGCTATATACGAATGCAATAAAAATGAAAATCAGAACATTTTCAATTAACTAACACAAAGCATCATTGAAATTTCTTTAAGACGGCTGTCAATTCTAAAAAAAACAAACAAAGGATGATTCAATCCTATTCATCAATAGCTTTCACATTGAACTGAAGAGATTATAAATACTAATTAATTAATAAATACAATTTCATGTCTCATTCTAATGTTGTTTGGGTACAGAGGCAAGTGCATCACTTCAGAGCTAAAGTAGTCCAATTAATTTTATTGAATATCAGAAAAAATATGACGCAGATAAAAGCAAAAATACTGAATAATGGAAATGTCAACTGAACGGGGACTAAACAGGCCAATCCCTTTTTAAAACTCAGCCTTTTTCTTGGCTTGTTTTAATTGCAGGTCATAAGTCGGTGTTTGTAACAGAGGATATTTCTTCTCCTGCTCAAGTGCACTTTAGATACATGTGCTCATATTGATTTTCATATGGTAAATGTTTGAGAGAGTAATAACCTGTTTCGAATGCATAACTCAGCGAGAGGTGTCAGAAGAGGAGTCTGTACTCCAGAGGGTTGAAGAGGCTTTAGTACCTGCCACTGCCGTGTAAATTGGACCCTCAGAAAGTGAATGAGCATGTCTATTGTCTCTAATGGCCTCTTGTTTGAAAAGCCGCCTACAGTGTGAATTTGAGTTTGTATGTACCCTCCAGGGTCCGTGCATATGCACTTCCTAGCTTCCCTTAAGTTTACTGCATTCAGCAGGAAACACAATTAGCCCAATCAAAGTGAAAGGAGGGGGTCGGCGACAGGGGGAGGTGAGGACTGCGTTTTATGAACATGGGTGGTGAAACAGCAGCATTGTGAAGGCAGAGGATATTAGGTGCTGGACGGCAGCTTTTTGATGTAGAGGAGTCTTTAGCAGGCGTCTGACTCTTGTTAAAGTGGCCCGACGTACAATTAAAGATATATGGCCCGGGACAGCCGTGTGATTTGGATACATTAGCGGATTAGATTTTAAAAGGAGTTGTTTAAAGGATGGCCAGTAAATACTATTCAGCACTAATGTGTGCTCGCATGTATGCAATGAATTAGCTATGGTTTAAAAGCACCATTTTTAAAAGCATGTTAATGGAAGTCTATTAAAAAAGGATGTTAGAGAGATTAATTATTGGTCTACAAACTGCTGTGTCCGCAGATCCTCATTATAGAAATAAAGCAATAATCCCAGATGCTTCCACTCTCATTTATCTTTTCCCCCTATCTGTCTGTTTTTTCTTTCTTTGCAAGTCTCCTCATTTCTTTGATGCACAACCTTAAGCGTTGGTAACATCTGTTGGAATTTTTATGTAAAAAAAAAAAAAAAAAAAAAAAAGAGGAAGTTTACTCTATATATTTAATGATGGTCAGTGTTTTGAAGGTTAGTTCTGGAATGTAGTAGTTACCTTGTTAAAAATGTAAGTTATGTAAATGTTGACATATTTTTGTAATGTAGTAATGTCATTTATCAAATCTTTTCTAACACATATTTTAACCTGATCTGAAAAGTCATACGCTGTTCTTAGTGATAGAACGCTTTTCTGATTTCAGACGGAAAGCATTGTACAGGCCTAGTCTGCAAAGAGTTATATTAAGAAGAGTTGGTGTGATTGTTATATTCTGCATATGAGGCACATGCACTATTGCCTATAAAGTTGGAAAAAGTCATGAAATGATCGTGACTGTGATTTAGTTTTGATAAAGTGTAACTTGGACTCAGTATGGGATCATTACACCAGGTCTCATGTGATTACTGATGTATATGAATAGGCATAAAAAAAACAATGTGTCCGAATGCAAATTATTCCAACATTTTGGGCAACGGTGTGTAACAAGAAAATAACATTCCAACCTAAACCCGTTATAACCAGTTTAATTACACATCACTGTCTCAGTAACTGTAATGGATGTAGATAATATTAATTTTGTTCAGTTGGGGAAAGATCATGTTTTTAGGTCATGTTTACATTTAGTTTCAAAAGGCATCAGAGGCTGATGATTCTTTTGGTAGTTTGTTACATACATTTTTTCAGAGCGTATTCGTGAAATGGTCTCAATGCAGTGTTTTTCAACTTGGAATTTGAATGGCGTCACCTGGAATTTCTAGTAATCGATCAAAATAAATAAAAACATACTAAAAAAAATATGGTCGGCAGAAATTTGTGATGTTAAAATAGGATCACGAGCTAAAAAAAAGACTGGTTTAATGGATATCAATTTATTTAAAGTCATCACTTCTGTGGATAAAATTAATAGTACATCTTTTTCTATCATCAAAAT
>JAPTYQ010000017.1:26970218-26980298 GCA_029814465.1 Ostorhinchus cyanosoma | reverse complement strand
TGTGTGTGTGTGTGTGTGTGTGTGTGTGTGTGTGTGTGTGTGTGTGTGTGTGTGTGTGTGTGTGTGTGTCTGTGTGTATGTATGTGTCTGTGTGTGTGTGTGTGTGCGTGGAATGCAACGAGGTAATCCGATTCTGGGCCAGTCATATGAACAAGCTCCAGTCACTCAAATTAAGAAGCTGGACTTACAATAACAACAAAACCAACAGCAGCAACTAATGAGCAGAATGAAAACAATAACAACAATAACAACCATCATGACCATAATAGAACAATAATAACCAGTGCCACATAGTAAAACCAGTTTGGCGCATCTTCCCATTCTTACCGGAGTCACTGGGCGCGTTTCCGTGGGTCGTGGATGTGTTTGGGGTCGCGGTGGGGTCCCTGCTGCCGTTCTTCTTGTTGACTGGAAAGGGGAAGACCACCGTGGGGTCTACACACTCTGACACGGAGCTGCGGCTCACCACCTCCTGCGCCTTGACGCACACATTCCTGCCGCCTCCAGTGGCACTGGAAATAGCCTTGCCGAGTTTCTCCGTGACCACTCGCTCCAGCTTTTCCCTGGCGGAGAACCCACTCCACATACAGTCCTGAATAATGATGCTGTTTGGGTTAGTATCCAAAGCGGAGCCGAACAGGTCCACATCGTCTGATGCCCCCCAGATATCGTCCTCGGGCAGGAGCAGCAGCTCGGAAGCCCAGTCCAGTGGGTCCCCCAAGCCGAAGCCCAGGGGGTCTGCTTCCGGGGCGGCAGTCGCCGGCTCCCCCGGTAGCGCGGCTCGGCTCGGGGAGAGGGGCGGAGTGGGCAACAACTCGAATTTCTTCCAGATGTCCTCCCCCGGTGGCGCAGAGTCGGGACCACAGAAGTAGAAGTCGTCCTCATCTGGGTAGAAACACGGTTGTAAGGAGTCAAACTCCAAATCGGAGTTTTTACTTATGATCGCCGGCATTCTATCCCACAATCGAAAATCCTGTTAAAAGAGAGGACACTTTAGTCTCCAAAACGAAGGAGCGTTTGCATCCATTCCCCTTCAGTCTATCACACCTGAAAACCAGAAAAGCGTGAGGCTAAGCCCACACACAGACACACAGTCTGCTCCACTAAATTCCACACTCGCTCTAAAGTGGGGTTTAAAAAACCACACAATCTCACAGCAGAATGTGCGTAAATGTGACCATGACGCACAAACTGTGCAAAACGACTCATTGTCTCAGAACACATGAAACAAACCAGAAAACGTGATTTAGTAAATAAAAATATTGTTGACATAAAAAAAATGTAATGACAACAATCCAATCAAATGGTTCTTCAGTTGTGCGTGGATAATATGAGAACACAGAGCAAACAGTGATCTGAAAGTGCTGAAAACAGATGATGCTCACCTTATCCTGACTTGGGCTGATAATGTGCGAACCTATTTTTCTCGTCTCTCGCAGTCAGTAATACAGACAACAGATTTGAAGCAGTCATCTACTTTCGGAGCACAGACAGTCCTCTGACACACATTGTGGCTGGCTGCAGTGTTATACACAGATCTGCGGGAGGAGAGCAGACTCCTCCCCTCCCGGGCTGGGGGTGGGGCCGTCGGGCTCTGGGTTTGATGCGGCGCGGGAGACAGACTGGCTGGGAGCTTTCTTTCAAGGTGAATCGAGAAATAGCCCAAATATTGAAAGCAATAAAGAAAGAGCGAGAAAAAGAAAGGTGTCAAATAGACTTTATGGGAAAATAATCCAGAAAGATGCATGGAAGAAAAACTGTTATTGACCGCCCCCGGGGGTGCTGTCTTTTGCTTTTACGCATGTCTCCAGTGGGATGTCAAACCCCAGATCATCTAAAACAGTCGAAGTAACCCAAGGGATGACTGTGATTCAATGCGGTGTTCAGGTTGCTCAAGGGCACTACAGTAGCTTGGATGAATTTCTGACCTGGGGTTATGAAAAATGAAATTGAAAAGCATTATTTTTTTTTCAAAACATCACTCACACACAGACATCATCTTATGAAACATATAATTTGTGGCACATTAATAAAATGTTTCTTCACCTAGTGCTTTACAAATTGAATTCCATGTACACATGAACTGTTTTTTAATGAAATAACTGTTGTTTTTTTTTTTCAAACTGATATTACTCTTTCTGCTGAGTGTTATAGAATAAACATGATCTTTTGTATCCTTTCACATCAAAACCTACTGCCCTGCTCTTGTTCTCCAGCAGAGCTCTAAATATCATTTTCTCTTTTGTCTGCGGGCCACCAGCATCCCAGAGTGTGTGTGAAGGAAGACACGTAGCGCCCTCATATGGACACATGGAGAACTGCAGCAGATACGCGCTCCATCACAGACCAGCCAGTCAGACAAAGAGAGACACGGGAAAAAAGAACACAGAGTCTAGTTTTTTTTCCAAAACGAAAGAAAAACACTGCATCTATAAATGGAAAAAAAAGAAAAAAAAACGCAATGTACTCTCTGCTTGTAAGCTGCGCCATCTCCTTAGACAATAGGCTGCACTGGACCGAGGAGTTTTTAGACGTCTCCAGGATAAGACAGGATCCGAGAAGAGCATGTTACGTAACCGCAAGCGGTGGTTGTAGCCTGGAGTCATTCCCATTCCCTTTTCTAATGACAGCTTAGGAGGAATGGCGCATCTGTAATTATGCGCACAGGCAAAGGCGTACACACAGTCCCTGATATTGACTTATTCAGAGAAAACCTTTACAAAAAGAATTCCTCTTGAATTTCAGCTGCATATAGAACAGACAGACAATAGAAAAACAGCAGGAAAACCCTTTAAGGTGTTTTTTTTTTTTTTTAGCAACAATAACAAGCTTATTATCTAATCATTTTTGCTTGAATTATTTTGTAGTCTATACTTATTTTAGGCTCATTTGTTTTAGAATAAATAAATAAATAAATATGATGTTGGTATTTAAATGTGATGCTATAATCAGTATTTACTTACATCCCAGGAGACTAAAATCGTTTTTCTTAAAATACTTCTCAGGTAATGATTGGGATAATGTGATTTATTCTTAGATAAAGTGTAATCATTGTATCAGGTCAAAGGTGATGACCGATGTGTATAAATAGGAATAAAAAGAGGAATGTGTCTGAAAACCAAAATATTCTGACTTTATTGGCTGCTTTAGTTACATAAATGAATATAGAAACACACCTTTTATTTCTTGTATCTAGATAGTGTAACTCCCACCCACCCATC
Source organism: Ostorhinchus cyanosoma (assembly GCA_029814465.1). Lineage (NCBI taxonomy): Eukaryota > Metazoa > Chordata > Actinopteri > Kurtiformes > Apogonidae > Ostorhinchus > Ostorhinchus cyanosoma. The sequence continues at coordinate 26,977,077 of JAPTYQ010000017.1, read as the reverse complement.
TTTTCTTTTTTTTTTTTTTTTAAAGCCAGTATAAAGTGAGAATTTGCAGCTGCTCGGTCCACGGAGCGGGAACAGCAGGGAGTTTCCCGGGCCTGGTTAGTCAGCTCCCAGGAACTGGGGAGATGGTTTGGGAGTCAAAAACTCCCCACAGACCCTCGTCCACTCTCTTACTTCCACAAACTGCTGCTCAGCTCTGACCCCACGGCAGCATCAACAGCTTCCTCTGTGAAATAGAACAGAGAGTGGGAGTGAGAACAGAAGGGAAAGTTGTTTTTGTCCAGCCTCGATCGGGTGAGGACAGGAAGTACAAGGAGCTGTATACTGCTGTGTGTTTTCTATGGGCCGGCAGGATAAACACTGAAGGATATAAATTGTTTGAATGTTGTGTGAATGTGGTGTTTTGCTTCTTGACATTAGGAGGCATTTGCTGCAAAAGATAATAAGTATGTTCATTTGACTATGCATGTGCACTCTGTGATTTTGTCTCAATTTGTACTGAAATTGACATTGAGGTGTTCATTATGTCTGCTTATTGCTCATTTGCATTCACAACAGTTAAAGTTCATGTAACCCCCCCCTCCCACTACCACTACCACTCCCACTCACATACAAGGCAATGCAGGAAAACATGCACTTCCCCCTCTACCAGTCGTCAACAACTTATTAGATTCATATTGTTGTTGCCCAACGTCTAACAATAAAACCGTTTGTCTTCAATGGGATTAACTTGGATAAATAAAGTTTAAATGAAAAGACAGAGAGATGTACGAAGACTTGTCAGATGTGGACCAACGCTGGCGTCTTTGCCTGTTGTTTTTATGACAATTATGGAATGCCCAGCATCCCTCCCACCATTCACCACTGGACTGGGACATGGATGGTTAAGCAATTAGGCCAGTTTTGATAAAAGATTCATAAGTCACCCCAGTGGGTAGCAGAAACACAAGCATGTTTGGAGTAAAATGTGCCGCTGTGACATAGGGACACACTTTGTCAGGTCAGAGAGCACGCATAGAACAAGTCTGTACAGTCAACACATCCCACCACAGCCCCTCACCCACAATATGGAAGATGTTCACTCACTGGACAATGACTTACTACCTAATTAAAGATTAATGCATGGGCTTATTATCAATGTTTTTATCTATAGTGCTTGGCCTGTATTATAATGTTACCTACTTCAAAATAAAAGCATGAAGATTTGCTTTGACGTCACATCACAATCACAATCACAGCTTATCTGGATTGTTAAATCAGCTTGACTGTAATAACTGTAGGCGATTATAATTTAGAAATAAGAAAATAATTGGATTTCTGAATTAATAATCGTACTAGTTTGAATCACATTAGATGCAACTCTCCCACTCTTAAACAGACAGGAGGCTGTAAAACTATTATGTGTGTATTGTGTGTTGATAAAACACACATATGCTGTACTTCTTTTTGCATGTATAGTCCAGTGAACTCTAAAAAAAGGTCTGGAAATTATTTTATGCAAATTATGCATTGTAGAGAATTAACTTGCATTTGTATATAAAGTAAAATACAATGAACGAAGCAGCAGAACAGACATAAAATAATTAAAAGTTGTAGTTATGATTCTTGGACTTTACTAACAAATACACGGAGTGCGTTTTGTGTCGTCTGAAACTGAAATTTGTATTATTTTTGTCATTTATACGATAAAACAGATGCAGACTCTTCGTACATAAGTATTTTCGGTTAAGAAGGAGACTAGCAAGTCGATAGGACCAGTATTTTGGGAGATATTAGTAATACTGGTAATTTTGACTTAGCAATTTGAACCTAGCAACAGAAACAATAGCGTCACGTTGCTATGGTGTCAAATTTCATGTGTAGAAACAGACATGTCAGCTGAGAGGTTATTCAACTGAAAATGACACTGGAATTTACCAAGAAAGTAAAGGACTGAAGTGTATCGGAGGATCTAGAACATGTGCTAGTTTGGATAGAATTTGTTTATTATCTCATTATATTATGTGTTTTCACCTTTCTGCATTTTTCATGTCTGTTGATACTGTTTTTTTTTTTTTTTTACATGAACACGAGGCATTAAGTCCCTCCTCCTTTAATCAGCACAGGTCAGATTCCACAGTGGCATTTTCTCTTCAAACAAACCAGTGGGTACAAGAGGCCACGTGGATCATTACATGTCAGCTCCATCGAAGCCCCTCCCCTTCCCCTTCCCCACCCCTTTCACCTTCACCTCACCCCAAACTCCATCAATTGTTAACCCAAAAACTGCTACCTCTCTTTCACTTTTACACCTTGTAACTTCTGTTATTGACAGAAGATTTTTATGTATTTTTTCTTATTTTAACATTCTGTAATTCAGTGTTTTTCAACTTTGGGGTCGGGAGATTTCTAGGAATTGATAAAAAAATAAAAATTTACTCCCACTATCTGTCCGAAACAGTGACTCTTTGCCCACATTCAAACCCAGACTCAAAATTCACCTTTTCAGCGAAGCCTACCCACCAGAAGTTTTATGTTCCGTTTTACATCTTCGTTTCTATATGTTGTAATTATTCTTTTATCTATTTGTTTACTTATTTGTACTTTATGCATTGTCTGTTTTATTTTGTTGTTTAGTGTCCTTGGGTGTCTTGAAAGGTGCTTATAAATAAAAAGTATTATTATTATTATTATTACAATTAGTGATCGACCCAATATGGATGTTTTTTGGGCCGATACCGATTTTATTTCATTTTTTACATCACCCTAAGCCGATGACCGATACAGGCCGCCGATATTTAGAGCCAATGCTGATCTTTTTTCTCTGTCAAATGATAACAAATGTCAGAAAATCTTCTTTTTTTAAAGGAAACATTTATTGAACTAAAACTAATATTAAACTACTAAGAAAGGTATAGAACAGGTAATATTAACATTTCACATAATAAAACTTACATTTAGATAAAAACAAAACAAAGTGTTCAGTGCACTTCATTCTTCAAGTCAATTCTTCACTGATACTTACAATTAGAAAATAAGAAATAGTGACAGATAACTTAATAAATATTATTACACCAAAAAAATGTTTTTTTTCAGTATGGACAGCAGTATTTCCAAGAACACTGAGGTGCCGTGAGCTTCGTCTGTCATTAAATCATGGCAGGAAAAAAGAGCATATCAGCCAATGCAACAGGCCGATACAGGAAAAAAAAAACGTAAATATCGGCCCAATATATCGGTCTATCATTAATTACAATACATAAAAGACATGATAAACTCTGAAGCTGAAACTGAAGCACTGTGGTTCTGTTTATCTGTCAAATGTTCATCGTGCTCAGTTTCAGATGCTGCAGCTCTTTCATAATTCATAGTTTGAGTTATTGTTTTTATTCAATATTAAATACAAACTGGACTGACTGTACATATCCTGACCAAGGAAAATCTAATTCTCACTTTGTGCAGTAATTTACACCTGGCTTTTCTGCCTCCGTCTGTAATAATACACATTATATAAACTAAATGTCATCTAAAATTAATGTTTATTTGCTACATAATATAACAAACTATTACACGATCGAAAACAAATGAAAGCTTTGGAACCGCTGCTGTCAAACCTTTACTGCTCCTGATATGTTTCCCTCAATTATCAGAACAGACTCATGGATACTGTAGCTGATTCTCCATTTGTTCAGTCTTGCAGAAGTTGCTCATGACCGTTCTGCTTGACGGTAAAAGTTGAGATGTTTGGCATCTTGTACCGACTTAATAAAATGTGACTGCTCATGAAACACAGATGATTCAGGTAAAAAGGAGCTATTTATTTTTAATGTAGCTGCCAGAAATGACTTCATCAGTATTTTGTAACCTGTGGAGAAAAGCACGAGCGAGTTACAACAGAGCCCCGAGGAATTTGTATAAGATCTAAATAGCAATTTCTCGGTGAACAACCCTCAGCGTAACATTTGATGCTATTCTGAATACAATCCCAGTCAGTGTGACAAATACGTATGAAATGTTGTTTATTTTCCCATGTCTATTTTTGGGGGATATTTTCCCATCAGGCCTATTTTGAGAAAAAAATAAACTTGTCTCGGAAGTATTTAGGGCTTTTTTGAACTTGCTCAGCTGATAGATATCGAGTTTTGAGACTGCCAGGAGTGTGCCTGTGTGAAGGAAGTGGATTCTGTCTTGTTAGATCTTGCCCTTAAAACTATGCCTTAGCTATGCCTACAGGTCTACCTGTACAATTAAGCCGGCACATCAGATGATTCATGGACCATATAAACATCACTTTTTCCAGTTCAGTAATGCCTCTGAATTTACTGCCAAGATCCATGGTGTAATCTATTCCGCCCAGGTTAATGCTTCCTTTGTCATAATAGCAAATGTGCTCGGCGACAGTTGATAATGCATACAAAAGCGCATTCTTGACAGGAAATCTATGTATATTGTACAGTAATGCATGTTTCGTTTGCAAAAAAAGCAATTCATGCAAACATATTTTATATAGAATCAGTGCGAATATTAAGTTTGTATTAATCAGGCTTCTTCTTTTACTTAGAAAAGCCGGTTTATCATCGTGTTGCTGCATCATATCTGAGTGTGATCAAGGTTTGTGGTGGAAGTTGGCTGTTAAGGAAGTACTACTTGCATTAATCAGAGGAAATGCAGTTACCTACTAGTGGGTTTTAGGTGAAGAATGCGTTAAGAGATTTCATGCAGACGGTAACCAGGCATCCAAGGTGTGTGGGAACTTTCTCAGAGATGCGACTGTGATATGCACGTAGTAGTTTTCCCATCGAAGTGAACTCAGATGTAGTGATTAACTGATAAAACACACATATTGACTGTATTTTTATTCATTTTTTTTTAAACATACATGCCCATAACAGATCCATAATTATTGATTTCTTTTTATTTATTCATTGGATTGATCAGACGCGGCCTTCAGCGATTGCCATTAGAGCGTAAAACGGTGGGTAATTGTGCATCGCTGTTGTTGGATGGATCACATTACCAGTTATGGATCAAGTCATGACCATGAATCAATGAGCTTGGCCCTAAAGGTGAATATCATTAGAAGAGCTGACGATCAACTGGAAATCAATATTGGTGATGGATTAACAACACGGGCACCGGTAACATGATCCAGTTGGTGTGACCGGGGCCCATGTCACTGGGAAAGAAAATGCACCGCTGTGGCCTGAATCATGGTCAGTTAGATATTGTACCAGCCATTACACACACACACACACACACACACACACACACACACACACACGCACGCATATATATACAAAAACCCGCTTCAGACTTGCCTTAGAAGAGACTGTTGAAAGTGTTGATTGTAAATTCAGTTTGGACTTGACAGCTTTACGAACCTATTGTTGCTTTCTGAAATAAATGGAGGCTTTGGTGGGTTTGTAGAGTCGTGAATCAGGAGAAGGAAGTCTTATTTGACTGATGTCGATATGGGGGTCAGTCACATGGGTCGGACATTCGCCAACACATGCGACATGAAATAGCTCTACATTTTCCTTTTTTTTTTTTTTTTTTACTCCAATTTCGATTTTATAACTATGTATTTGTTTACCTGATAGTGCCGCTATCAATTCATTAGTATTATTTATTAAAGAAATATCAAAAAAAAATTATGACTTAACGAAACCATTTTAGTGTAATTACAAATATCTCACCGCTTTTTGACTTTCTGTTGTCTCGGACTATTTTCCTTTGAAGAATTTCCATTATATCACAACAAAACTAACGTGAATTCCTTTCAAAACAAACAAATGCAGAGTTTATGCCGGTTATTTAGGAGTGTTTTAACATCGGCATCGACTCGGACTGAATGTAAACGGATCTTGTGTCGACAGAAAAAGCGGTGTTGCACCAGTGACACATCCGTTTCATGACTGTGCACATGACCTTCCCCCGACTGTTTAGCGCAGCTGTTAGTTATTTTTGATAGAAACCCTGATAAGTGATAACGCATAATACGTTTTGTGTAATCATAACATCACCGGAGCTGTTGCTGGTTTGAGATAGAGAGTTTATGTGGGTCCGAGTGCAAGAAAAGGCAAGAGATAGCGACATGCTAAGTGACTTATTTATTGTGATGAACGCTGATGGAGACTGTGATATGCAGTCTGTTTGCGTTTGTCTTCACCCTAAACATCCACTCGAGGGCTGAAGTTCTGTTAAACGCCACCCGCATGTGTAAGAACAGACGTTTACCGCTCTGACTTCCTCTGACTTTAATCCACATATGTTCATACACACAACCCACAGAACTAAACAAGCCCTTGGCCTTAGTGAACCCTGGAAAGACCTCCTGGAGGTCAATAAGCTCTTTTTAGTGTGTCCCCCCTCCTCCTTCCTCTACCCGTCTTTATCTCCCTGCATTTGTTTTGATCCTCAGGGGTCATTAGCCAGACTAAATGTTTGTCTGCTCACAAAAGAGAGATGGTTAATATGTTTCAACGCATCCATTTGTCAGCTCCTTTGTCTCTGGCTGCACGGTGTGTGAAAGGGGAGCTCAGTGTCTCAACTGGCATTTCAAGACTTACAAGCATTTCAACATCTCGGGCAAGAGGGAGATGTGTGTGTGCGTTCACATGTGCGTGTAGGTGTGAGCGGTAAAAACATTCCACCTCAAGGGTTGGGTTCCTAACCTCCTGGTCGATATATCACCCCTGACATCATCACCAGAGCAGTTTTAAAACAGAAAGAAAAAATGGAGCGTTCCACTTCCTGCAGACATGTTTGGTCTTGTCAGTCCGTTCAGTCAGATTAGTATGACTTATGAGGAGAGGAGAGGAGAGGAGAGGAGAGGAGAGGAGAAGAGAAGAGAAGAGAAGAGAAGAGAAGAGAAGAGAAGAGA
>JAPTYQ010000017.1:26889924-26906031 GCA_029814465.1 Ostorhinchus cyanosoma | reverse complement strand
GGTCACAGCAGACCGCCATGCACTGAGAGCTGGATAAGAGGACTTCCTATGCAGAGACACAACACACATATGGACACACACACAGTCGCAAGCACATGCAGGGAAGGCGGTAGTAATGAATAGGTCATTTCCTTTGTCAACTGACGTCCATTTTTTATTCCCACACTTATTTTATAGTATACATCATACTTAAAGTCTTTGCGGTTTTTGTTGCGGCTGCTGAATAAAACAGTAGGTATTACATCTTTGTGTGATTTTTTTTTTTTTCTTCCCCTGAATACAGTTAATTTTATGTTTTATGTGGCAGTGAAAGAACTTGTAAAAGCAAGAAAAAGTGATTCAGGAGTGGATGCAAGGCTTCATAATGAACACATATTCAAAATGATCACAGTCTGATCTGTATGAGAGGAGAGAGTAGAGGTAGAATGCAACAGTTTATTTATTTATTACTTATTGGTTTCACGCAGAAGAAAAAAGTGAACCTTTATGTGTACAAGGAACTAATAGCAGAGCAAATAAATTAATAAATAAAGGGGATCAAGATTCATTCAAGATTTTATTGTCATTGTCACAGAAGACAAAGAAATTATGTTTGAAGCGTCAACAACTCTGCCTTGTTTAATATAAAAAGTGCCATACGGAAAGTGCATTGTAACTTGCATAATTAAATTCCCAAAATGTACCTGTGAGAGAATAAAAAGATACTAAAAAAAAAATAGTAGCGTGCAATTTTCGTGTCCTTTTGACCGTGTTACATGCAGATTTTTGTATTAAGTGTAATGTAAAATAAAATATAAAAATGTGTTTTAGCTGAAAAATATATTAGTAAATATTTATTATTTTTATTTAGACCCAAAGTGCTTCCAAACTTGCTTCATAACATTAATCTACATCTGGTTAGAAGCACCCATATCCTTCTGAGACCCCGAAATGTATTTTGTTCTCTGTAGGGGGGACAAGAGTTTCACAGCTTTACTTAAAAAAGCTAAAAAAATAAATAAAAAAAATGCTGTCCACTGCAAAAAATATTCAATAAAAAAATTATTTGAAAAAAACTGTTGCATCACACTGTTTCCAATCAAGGCAATTACATGATGTAAAAAGCCAGTGTTTATGTTCCAGGGTCTTTGAGGGGGATGTCTATGTGGAAGCCCAACCCATCTCATACGGGGGGGGGGGTGACCCAAGGATCACTGCTTGCTATTACAGGAAGTGTTGTTTTTTATTAACAGTGTAGCTTCTCAGTGATGCATCTACCCTAAATCGATAGGAGGGGATAAAACCGTTCAGGCTGTAATAGGCAGGACCCTCCCATGGGTCTGAGGCAGAAAGCAGTACTGAATACCACCACAGGGCCTCCTACACAGAGCTGGGGTGGTCCCACCGTTGCTGTGTCCTGGTTTTAAATGAGGATGGGATGGGACGGGGGTCACACAAACAGGTAGATCCAGGTTGCGTAGACTGATGTATCTATCGGTGAGTTATTCTTATCCCACACATTAATGAAAGCAATACCCTGTGGAGCCCAAAGAGAGGAAACATCCCCATTTGTGTGTCCTTAAAATTAATGGAAGAGCCAGGATGATGCGGCTCAGGATAAAGGATTGGGAAAATAAGGAAGGGGGGTCAGGCAAATTGGAAATTGGGCCCAAAGCCCAGCACTGCATGCCACGCTCCAGGCTTCACCCAGCACCACTTCAAAGCCCCCTGAAATCTCCGCAGAGCCACTCAGACAAATTATAGTAATAAACAATAAGTCACCCCCCTCCTTGATCTCACCCCCCGCTACACACATCACCCAGGGGGAAAACAAACGGACCAGGATCCCGTTGCCCTGGTGACTGAACCCTGACCAAGCCCTCCCAGCCGCCGACCGCACGTTTCCAGCTTTGTTTGTTTGTTTGTTTACTCAAAGACACCAGAGACTGCAGCAGCGGGGAGGGTTATCTTCACAGAACTCAGCCTGAAAGGAGTTGGAAAAAACTAAAGAACCTCCAATTACATGTGATTTAGTCCATCCTGGGGTATTAAGGGGCTTGTGTATTTGATTAGGGGAGATAAGTTGGACTGTAAGCAGGCTTAAATAACTGACCGGCCTACGGGAAAGTTGGGTGTACCTCCTTCATTTGTCTCCTTACTGTAAATCACAATAACACTTTGGAGTGTGTGGTCTTAAAACATCTTGAATTTAGTTTCTGATAATGGCGACCTACAAATGGGAGGCAAGGAAGGCATTAGATTATGTGTTTTTATGCCCTTGTAAAGTAATTTGAATTACCTTGTGGTTGAATGGTACCATACAGATACGTTTGCCTTTTTGCCTTTTTTAGATTTGGATAGAATATATGAGTCTATAAGTTTTTTTGTGCTTATATATTTTGTTTTGCCAGTATTTCATGGCCCTCCCTATATCATCCAATATCTGTATGTTTATGCCTTAAATAGATGCTCTACTCGCCGCTTGGTAGGTTACAGTAATACACCAATAATCCACAATTTGAGCCACAACTTGGTAGCGTATGTATAATATATTCTAGTTTGTTGATTTTTTTTTTTTCCTGTCACAGTAAGGGTATTAACCCTATAACACCAAACGTATCATATTTGATACATGACCTTTGAAGCCCTCTACATGATCAGTGTGATAGTTGTTTTCTTGAAAAACCTGATGTATACAATTAGATACATGCAATGGACAGATAATCCACCAGGGGGAGGAATTCATTCACCTGAGGCCTTTCCACTGACGCTACAAGCTGTCTTTAATGAGGAAGGAGGCAGAACTTTGGCAGTTTTGAAAAGGAATTACCAATTTGTTAGACATGTTTGTGTTACATTATGTTTTCCTTTGTTCAAAAATAATAATTTTTGAGCATTGAAACCTGATTGAAACTCATGCATGGAAAGTGATATTTGAAAAACATGTCTTTGGTTGTTTAGAAGGATCAATAAAGGCTCCAGTTTCAAAGAGCTGGAATTTTTTGTCAAGTATTTAACGGTTCAGGCTTCACAAGGTTAAAAGGATGTTAAGTCATTGAATTTGTGCTTTAAAATATCCAAATACACAGCGTTAATGTCCATTTTCAAGCAATATTGTGAGATTTGAATTGCAAATTCCACAAATCCCATGAAAGAAGTGATGGTCTAGGTGTGGCGTACAGTGAAGACATGGCACGCTGGTACACAAGGTCTGACCCTCTATTATTTGCAGGTATTTGCCAAAGCTCTGTTTGGAAGTCAAAGATTCTCAGCCGTTCTCACAGTTTGTTACTAAGAAATGTTTACCATGTGTTGTGACAGTACAGGCGGCTAAAACACATGCCACGTGTTAATCTGGTGTATCGTCCCTTCTCGTCCTATGCGCCTTTTTCTGTCACTTTCCATACCGTTGTTAAAAGGAGTAATAAAACCTGTGAATGTATTAAAAGGGATATAAATGTGCCGCTCGTATAGCTGTGCATATAGGTAAAAGTCTTCATCTCCAAGGCCAACGGCACTCACAAGGTGTGGAATTTGACAAGGCCATAATTCACAGTCTTCTACTGTAGCTCACATGGAACTGCTAACAGAAAACCTATGAAGGCTCGGGCAAAGAGTGGGCGATTAATCACAACTCTCTTCTTTTATCTGGTTTAGCTAAGAGGAAAGCCAGATAAACACTCTCTGGTACCGTTTCTCCAAGGTCAATCCCCGTGTGACACTAAAGGTACACTGGAGATCCACCAGACGGGCAGGCAAGAGAGAGAGAAAAGGATGCACGGAGAAAATGATGGATAGATTGAAAAGCACAAGGACTAAACATAAATGTTTAAGTTCAGGAGCCGAGCTGGGAGTGTACCTCCCAGAGCCTCGCCCCGGCAGATCAATCACACTGATATCAGACAGTCATGGGAGGAATGCCAACAGCGCTCACCTTTAACCCCATGTGTGAAGGCATTACAGTGGAGCGGTGACCCCCTGATTCTCCTCACAGCGACCTCCAGGCAGCCCTGCTCTAATGGAGATTTTATGGATGGTGTTTCACTTTATAGAGACTGTGGGCTTGACAGGGCGGCTCTGGGAGCCAGATGTGTTGCATGGACAAAGCAGCCCAATTATTAGAGATGGAAAGGGCTTGAGACGCTTTTCTCAGGTACAGGCAGTGATTGCAAGCTCATGCTTTTTTAATCCAAGATGCATGACAACCCAGTACTGCAAGTCATCGGAGGAGGTCACGGATTACTTGGCGTAAATGAAAAACATCGATGCCACGTCATCCGTACTGCGTTCATTTCACTTTCCTTTTCCAAAGCGCCTTGCTGAGTTCAGGAAAGATTGAGGTTTTGGTAAAATATTTGACTCATGTTATCCCACGCTTCAATCCAGCTTTTACATATTTACTTAATATTCACTCATGGTTACACTTTTTCCCTAAACATCATAACTTATAACTTTCTCTAAGACTTGAACTTATATTGCAGTTGCCAAGAACTGATAATGTGGGGGAAAGCATATGAAATTCAGTGTGTTGCCAGTGAACATTTTACATTTTACAGCATTCGGGGCTCTGAATGGTTTCCTTTATACAGACTTGAGTGTCTCCCTCGTGCTGTCAACTGCCGCCTCGGGTAATAAATTAAATGTAGTAACACTAAATGCTAAGAGATCTTTTGTTATTTTGTACTTGGAAATAAAAACTGTGAAATAGCCTTTCCATAAATATCTTGACATTGACCTAATCCAAATTCCTTAATGTTCTTATTGTATGTGTTCGCATTACTACACTATAGATTTGTAATGTATGGAATGATGTTTTTATAAGTAGTTTTATTAGTTGATTTTCATGTATTTCTGGTGTGTTATGAGTAGTTAAATGGACTCTGTGAGAAATGACTTGTTGAAAGATGATGACGGTGACTTGAAAGACCAAAGGCATCCATAATTAATTTATTCAGTGTTTTCTTTTGCTTTTTGTAGCCCTTCACTTTTACCCTTTTTTTTTTCTCTTCCCCCTAAATGTACAATTCAACATAACTATAGCATCATAATTTCTTATCTGAACACAGCTGAAATATTTGTCAGCTCATCGGACCAGAACCAAAGTTACGTACGTGGAGCGAAATGCGGAGACGTAGGATACATTTTTGCATTAATTAAAGAGGTGCTTGGAGAAAATGAGGAGGAAAAAAAAAAAAAAGTGTGAGACAGTGAAAGGAATGATAGAGCTAGACAGGCAGAGAGTGAGTGTAGAGGGAGAGAGATAAAAGAACAAGAAAGAGAGACAGTGAAAGAGACGAGAGATCAAGTGTCAGGTCCACTGTGGTCCATTTTGCCCGAAGACAGCTGCAGCCTCAACTGACAAATCCAGAGGGGCCCCTTCCTCTATAGGCACCGGGAAAGCACCGGGAATTATCCAACGTCTCAGCTCTCTACTCCTTGGGGAACCTCTCTCTCTCTCTCCCTCTCTCTCTCTCTCTTTAGTGAGGAGGAGGAGGAGGAGGAGGAGAGGGTCACGGCCAGTTCCACTTCCAATGCCTCCACTGATACTCCTGTTTCTGAACCCCTCCTCTTCATTCCTGAAACGGGGCAAATCCCGGAGATTCAGGGGGCACAAACCTCTCCCACCCTTCCCTGCTTCCCTTTCTCCCCCCCCCCCATTCATCCTCTGGTAATGATTTGTATACGTGTGTATGTGTGTTAAAGGGATGTGGAAGGACGAGGGAGGGGGGTGGGGGGGGGGCAAGTGTGAACAGCTGTAATGTATTGTCGTCTGGGGCATGATAATATACCCATGTCATTAGGGCTGGACATTGCTAACATGTGTATGTGTGTTGGGTTTTACTAAATGCTAGTCACAGTTCAAAGGAGGCCACAGCTTGCTAGCAAAAGCCTGATACCTGCTGTGCCCGTAAAGGCTGGAGAATAAAATGAGTAAAGTGAAATGAATGTAGCCAATTGCCACAGATGCAGGAAAAAAAAAAAAAAAAGGAAAACACAGGCCTGGATATTAGCACAAGAAAGCGGATATCAAGTAAATGTGTATGGATTGGAAGGAGGCGGGTGAGGTGGCAGTAGCTAGAAGGGTGAGAAAGGTAGAAAGAGGTTTTGATGTTTGGAAAAGGGAGTGCAGCAGGGGAGCACATCGTAATGTATCTATTGAAGTTCAGGCCTCTGTGTTTGATACAGTACATCTGTACCCCATTTCCCTCTTTTCCCCCAGCTGTGCACCCTCACGTGTACAGGAACAATAAGACCCGAGACCATAAATTCCCTCACTCCCTCTCTCCCTCTGCATCCATCTCCCTTAACGTCCAGTTTTGCCTTTTTATCTCTTTTTCTTTATCTCTTTTTGTCAGTTTCTCTACGCGGCGAAAAAACCTTGGTTCTTTCGTCCTCACCCTTTTTTTCACCCGTCTCTCTTTTAGATATAATGTAATGATACAGGCTTTTCCTATTACCTCTGATGTCTGCCCTAATCTGCTGACTTCAGCTGCAATCCCGTCGCAGACACTGTGCCGTAAAAAGCTTGAATTAATTGATTTCCTCTCAGTAAGAGGGGTCACGTCTTCTGCTCCGGTTTCCGACATCCCTACTCCCCACCTCTTCCCTCACCTCAGTCCCCATCTCTTCGCTCCTTTCTCTCTGTGTACCCCTTCCACAAATCCCTCGGCCACTCCCACCTCTCTCCGCAATGCTAGAGAGTGGAAGTATCAGTTGGCCCCCGTCGGGTCCGCTGGGGTCTGGGTGCACAGTAAATGAAATATGGTAGCTGTCGCATTAGGAAATCCATTGAAGTTAATGAGGGCCGGTGCTCTCTACGGAGCCACATCTGCTGCTGGTTAGGCGCCAACACCCCCCATCCAGACACTACTATGGGGACTGCGGTGGGGAAGGGGAGAATGGGGTGTGATACCGACAAGGAAACTGGACCTGGGGTATTGAGTGGTACTGGCCAGCGGTTAGCTGCAGAGAGCGGCAAGTAAACTGAATGGCTTAGAGGTCACGACCTTCAGGTAATTCGTAATGGTAGCTGGATGGAACATCGAGTAATGGATACTACATTGTTATCAGGGCTATCAGCTGGATAAGCTGTAGTAAAACCACGGAAACCAGTTACTCCACACCCACATACTATAACAACATATGGTATTGACCTGCCAACTGAGATCCTTTCAGGATATAATATTTCAGTACCCACATTTGAATGGTGGTTGGCTTCATTAAAGGTCAAACAATGTCACCAATAAAACAATTTAACTGTCTTTTATTATTGGCTGCTAATGAGCTGTGAAGCAGATTTCGGCCATTTACTTGTGTCGACTATTGCAGGCTAATGGTGTGTAATTTTGAGATGGTAGCTCAGATAGAACAGAGGCTATATAGGAGTCAGACTCATACAGACTCCAACAGCTGACTTACTTGGTCAGTTGTGTTGGCTAGCTCAGAGGTTCCCAAGCTTTTTGGGGCCATGGGAAAAAAAATGTCCATGGACCCCCGATCATGAACCAGAATAAACGATTGCTGAATATCATTTGTCCTTTTAGATACAGGCTGCTCTCCTCTTTTATTCTAAACCTTTCACTGTAACTACATCAGTGTTGTTTCCTAGTAATAAACAGAGAAACATATCACGAACGGACACTTTTAAACAGATGGTCATTTTTATCGAATTGCATTTGGACTCAACTCGATTGCACGTCTACTTTTCAAGTAATTGATTGTAAAAGCTTTCAGAAAATTAACAGTACCAGGTCTGGCATATAGTCCTAATAAACCCAGACATTTAAAATGACTAGTCTACTGGCAGAAAGCTCTTAACAAATTACAAAACTTATCCACTTCTGCAAAACACACTGGAGTAATTAAGCTTATTGCTCCAGAAAATATTTCTGCATGCTCACCATTTAGCTATTTTGATAATTTGTGATACATGTAATATGTCACATCTATATCAGAGTCTGTATTGACCAAAAGCTTATGTAGGTTGAATGAATGGACACAATATTCTTGTTTCCTTGGCGCGAATAGTCCTCATTTAGAGATTTACAATATTAATGATATAGCACAATGTTATAATTTAAAGAACATTTTATCCTAATTCCCCCGGCTATTGCTCATAGACCCCAAGGGACCATTTTCGACACCACCCAGCTGGAAAATGATAATGGCGACGCTATAATAAAGACTAATCAAGCTGACCTAACCGCTACATCGACAGTGGTCACAGAAGTTTTGTCAAAGAGTGACAGAGTCAGCAGGGTCAAAAGTTTAATGACAGTGTGTGTTTGAAACACAGCGAATGGCCAGTCCATTGACATGCAGACAAACGGTCCAGAGCCGCCTTGTATGGCCGGTCACAGCTCTTTAAGATGAGACCGCGAGTGCAGAAGTGATGGCACCCCGGCTAAAAGAAAGCCCTGAATCAAACACCGACCCGGATTCAAAGGGTGTCGGGGCGGCCTACATGGACTCCGCTTGGCTGCTGGATGATTTGTTTTTACACCAGGATTGGGTTAAATATTTGCAAATTAGTTTTACTTTTTGTTTTAACCTTGCTTGGATTTCCAGATGGGAAGGGTTTACGGCATCAGAGCAGTTCAAAGAGTGTTTAGTAAGCTGTCAGTCGCAGACTAGTAAGTTCACATTACTTGACTGCACTCATCGTGCTACCCACAAAAAAATCCCATCCATATGGTTCTCCAAATAGTTTAATGAAACTAGGAGGGACGGTAGGGAGCCGGGGCCCACATGGTTAACCATTCACCTGTGGATTTTCAATATATTTATGTTTAATTTCATAGGAAACAGATCTGCACTGAAGTTTTATTATTCTTAGGCATCGATTACTGCTTCTTTAGATATACAGTCAATTACTTTAGTAAGCTTTTTCCTCATATTCATCAACAATTAATTACAACAAAAGCTAAACCTCAGCACATTCATCCTGTTTTGATCATTGCACGTGTCTTTTATTATCAGCCAGGTTTAGTACTGTTGTATATATTATGTATTGCTCTTTGTTTTTATTTATTACATTTTGTTGGACACTGCTTCACTTTGTGTAAAAGCGTTTCCTGTATTTTACAGTCGCGGAAAAAAATATTAAACCACCCTTGTTTTTATCAGTTTCTTGTTTATTTTAATGCCTGGTACAAACTAAAGGTACATTTGTTTGGAATTACATAATGAAAACAACAAAAATAGCTCATAAGAGTTTAATTTCAGAGCCAATTTCTATGGTTTTCTTGATAATAACTAAAATCACTTCAGTTCTTACATCCATATCTATGGCATTTTACTGACAAAAACAGTGCTTTTATTCATTTCATATTTTCTTTTCTGTCTGTTTTCGTCACATGATGCACACAGGAGTTAATACTGGATTGCACCACCATTGTTTTTGATGACTTTTGATCTAATGGTCTAATAATTTTTTATATTGTCGAGCATCTGAGTGCTACAGTACCTCTTGGCCAGCTCATCATTCTGTGTAGCATAAGTTAAATCATGTAAGGATACTGTAACTACCAGATAAAAAAAAAAAACAAGTTTACCAGTCTGAGGGAGAAAGGTTAAAAAAAAAAAAAAGATCACTTAACCTTTGTCAAATCATAAAATAGCCCCTCCTCTGTTGGTCGTAGCGGGGGGTTCGTGCACCCACTGAGCATCCGATCATTTGTCACTTACATTTCAGAGCATCTTCACTGTGGAGCGACTGTGTCATCCGTCTTCACTGCGCATTCTAAGTGTGTGTCCGCGGTTTATGTGTGTGTGTGTGTATGTGTGTGCGCGCCTCACGCCATTTGTCAATAGTTCAGAGTGCATCTTCACTCATTTGTCTTCAGTAAGCGTCTTAAGTGTGCATTCTTTGTGTCCATTTCAGGTCATTACTGGTCACCGTATATAATGGATGAATGAGGTGGGTGGCTATCAGGATAACGTGAAGGGCTCTCTCGTCTTGTCTGTAACTGATTTGACAACTTAACACAAATGTGCCAAAACAACTTGTCATGTGTGTTACGGGGGGGGAAATTCTGCACGACCCTTAAATTATAGTGTAAATCATTATATATATCAGGAATTCGTTATTTTTAATATTTCTATATGTTTTAAAGGAGCC
Source organism: Ostorhinchus cyanosoma (assembly GCA_029814465.1). Lineage (NCBI taxonomy): Eukaryota > Metazoa > Chordata > Actinopteri > Kurtiformes > Apogonidae > Ostorhinchus > Ostorhinchus cyanosoma. The sequence goes on along the minus strand of JAPTYQ010000017.1, from coordinate 26,895,932 downwards.
ATATTTTTGATAAATCCATTTTTATTAGTCTTTGGTGCATATATTTGTGTATTTGAGGACTGTAATAGTTAATAAAGTTTTGAATTTGAATTGTACAGATTAGTGATCGACCGATATGGATGTTTGGGGCTGATACATCTTTTTTTTTTTTTTTTTTTTTTACATCAGCCTTAGACGATGACCGATACAGGCCGCCGATATTTGGAGCTGATACTGATTTTTTTTTTCTCTGTCAAATAACAAATGTCAGAAAATCTTCTTTAATTCCAATTAGAAAACAAAAATTGTGACAACTTAATAAAAATTACTACACCAAAAAAATCATTTTTTTTCAGTGTGAACAGCAGTATCTCCAAGAACATGGAGGTGCCATGAACTTCGCCTGTCAGTAAATCATTGTAGGGAAAAAAAGAGCATATCGGTCAACGCAACGGGCCGATACCGATACAAGAAAAAAAAGTAACGTAAATATCGGCCCAATATAGCGGCCAACTGATATATTGATCTATCATTTCTCCAGATGTTTCAAAGCTCTTTATATTAATTCCAGCAAAAATCGAGTGGATTTCTACAGCGCTCAAACTGACCTTTCTGGTGTCATTACTCAGAAATAGTGTTGAAGATGGACCTGTGGAGTTGAATTAATGATGAATTCAGACCCAAGCAGAGCATTTACAGTTTATGTCGACCACAGGGAAAGGTTTTAAAATGCACAATTCCATTTCAAAAAAGCGAAATATCACTCCTTTAATACATGTGCGGGGGGTAAATAAGGTTAGCACTGGTAAATCACAAGACCTGGATAAAATTCACTTAGTTGTTTGTTGACCTTTTTGACCCTGGCCTTTGTGGCGTGGCGTTCACTGCCCTGATTCCCACACGTAGTCAAAATACAAGCACGTCAACTTGACTGTAATTCATTTCCCAATTTCCCAGAACTGTGAACGTCTTCCCATCTACTCCACGTTATATATAAACTATTGGTAGCACATGACAAAATAAATCTAAAGATTGTCAGATAATGTCAGGTTATGCGGCTTGGCTGGGAATCAAATGTGTGTCTCACTTCTGCTTCACCCACTCGCTGTGTACATATCAATAGCAGTTTGGGTGAAGTTGCGTCTCAGCTGCTGTTTGATTTGTTAAAAGAATTAAGAGGAGGCGGCAAGATGAAGCCAGTCGTACCCAGTGTTGTGAATGTGCGTTCTGCCTGCATACTTGGCACAGGATCAAGGTGAATCTGGTATAAGCATGGGAAGAAAAGTGTGAGTGAGGAGAGAGAGAGAGAGAGAGAGAGAGAGAGAGAGAGAGAGTGAGCATTTTCAGCCCTCATTAGTAAACTCCAGTCCTGCATTCACAGTATGAACACACCGCTCCTCCTCTTCCCCTTACGCTCTGCCTTTCAGTTAAATGAGGTTAATAAACTCAAGCGTTTACTGCCATCACCAACACCATCCCTCCTCCCCTGCTTTCGCCTTCATCTCTCCTCTCCTACCTACACCGTTCTTTGCACTCCTGAGCCAACACTCCTCCACCTCCTCCTACTCCTAAGCCTCCCTCCTTCTTTCATCTCAGCTGAAACGCTTTCTTCCTCTTTTCCTCACCTCTTTTTTTTTATCGTCATTGTTGCAGGGCAAAAGCTCTGGGATTTCCTCCCTCTATTTCCCAGGACAGAGCTGCAATTACAGCTCAAGAGAGAAGAAGACCAGCTGTGCAGGAGAATTTAGAGCCGTACACAACAGTTAAAGGTAGAAAAGAAGAGGGTGCCCCTCAGAGGCAAGGAAGTGAAACTGCTCTTATTTCAACCACAATATTTCATACTTGGATCAAAGTAGACGCACACTTTTAGACCACATGGTTATTTTTTTTCTCCCAAGTACCAGGAAGGGTCATCATGACCACGCATGAATAACAAACCCGTCATGACGAATAATACGCAGTATTGTGACCTGGCTCGCCTGTTCTAAATGTTAAACCACAACTGAACACACACGAACATCAAGGCTACAGCAGGAACAAGCAGTGATACCAAGGAAATGTGAAGAATGCTTCAAACAGCCTTGGGTGCTCTTATCTTGGAAAGCATGTGGACAGAGACATCCTTAAAGAAGAAAATACACAAAATATGATTGAAGAGAACCTATAAACATAAGGGACAATTTCTGACAGCTGTGACCTGAATACGTGCAGGAACGCTGGTCAGAAATATTACATGTAGCCCGCCGTGTCGAAACGTTAGTTGCGAGGGAATAACTTGTGTTGGCGTTTGACTCGTTTCTCCTTTAAGGTTGTATTTATAGTTCTGTTTTATATTTAAGTGCTGAACAGTATTCTGCACGATAATGAATGTGATTAAATGTGTTCAAATTTAAGCGGCCTCTGTGATTATCGCACATCTTAGTGGATTATCAGCACACAAAGGGTTTAAGAATGATTTGTACCTCACTTCTGGTCACAGTGTTCCTCTGATCATATGACTGAGAGTCACTCTGGCATGCTATTTATCAAGGCTCAAGAGCCCAGTATTTACAATAAGTCAACCAAAAGATCTGCTATGCTCAACTCCAAACTTCCAGGAAAGTCACAAAACTATAAATGATGCTGTCAGCACTTGCATACACAGTCTATACACTGCTTATATTTTTTGCTGCTTATATTTTTTGCGGACTATATTGCCAGCGCTGACAGCTTCATTTATAGTTTTGTGTGTACAATAACCCAGAAGGGCACTCAGAAGGCACAGATCTTTACTAAAGTCAATACACACATTTTTTCTTATCCCACAATATTATTAAACTACGATCAAACCACAAATTATGACCTATGTTTTTCTCCTTTTGTCAGCTGGTGTTACAGGTTAGTTTAAATGACTGTTATTATGGCAGTTCAGTCTTTGCCCGGAGGTAGATTTTTTTTCCAATGTCAAAGAAAGTGAAACAAATACCTGTTTTTATAGATCCAACAAATTCATGTTTTTTACCGCTTACCCTTCCACCAAGTTCCATGAAAAAAAAAAAAAAAAAAAAAAAAGCAGGATTTTCCACTCATTGACAGCCAGACAAACCAAAAACCAAACCGTCGTAGACAAGGAAGAAAACGTAACTTCTATAGTGGAGGTAATAAATATACACGGGGATTGCATAATCTTATTGGTAGAGGTAAATATTGAACGCTGACTATGAAAACAGCCCAAAAATGAAATCTCAGTTCAGTCCAGAAAACTTATTGATCACTCATGAGCATTTCATTTGTAGCCTCCCAGTCCATATATATATATATTGTCTCTATGTTAATATATCAAATGGAAGTAATACAGAATCTAAACATCATTAAAACAGAAATAAATGTAATAAGAATAGCCTGTATAGAACAAAAAACCCAAAACAATATAAAGAAAAACTCTGGGATGTTCTGGATGAGGCTTGGTTTAATACACCACCAAATTATCAAAGAAAACTTCCAGATAATTGACTCAATATAAAGATGTAAAAAATACTGACTTTTACCTGTAGCAGCCATTCAGTATGATTTATTTAGTGTTTAAATACTGTGCATGTATTTCCTGCACTATCTTGCCATGTCTTAATAACACAAGTAGAGATACACACTCATTACAACTTTGCAAAACGAACAAGGTTTAGTGGCCGGAGATTTTTGCACAGGACTGTACGTTGAGTTCAACAGAATTAATGAAGTTAAAATATCAGAGCACACTTAAAAAAAAAGGCACGGGAACAAGAGCGGTAAGTTAAACCAATGTAAATAACAAACTTGCATATATATCAGTAGATAAGAAACATTTCTTCTGATTTATTCTCAAAATAAAACAATTATTTCTACTTTATTGATAATTCACTGGGATGCACTGATCTCAGTTTTAGAATGTAGGTATTTTTCACATCATTCAAAAACAAAAACTTAATTTCAGACCCAGTGCTACTTTTATTACAGTTCCCAAATGATTATTTCACTATATTTAACTTTTCATCAGTGATTTATTACCATTTATTGTAATATTATCTTCTTTACTTTGTGTATTTTTTGTGTAAATTAGGTAATTTCTTATTTTTAATTCACTGATCATGTAGATGTTGAGAAGGTTGAGGCTTTATTATATCAAAAACAGACAAAACAGAAGAAAAAGTGACTTTTTCAGCAAAGATATAAATAAAACGAATATAAAACAAGTGTCTCCATCCACTGTCATTGATCCAACTCCATGGGATTTACTGATTAATCAGTGTTGTAGAAGATGACCGTGTTTCCATGGTAACTACAGAGCCTCTAAACGTCCAAATGGGTCGTATCTGATGACGATGAAAAGACAACAAACTGTATTTTACACCAATTATTTACATGTATTGATAGGATTAGTGGATCAACATGTGTTTAAGAGTTTAGATCAGTAGATGGTTTTGGTCACCAGTGGATGTTTGGGTCTTTATAGGTTAATTCATCTCAAACTCTATGTTAATCCACTTAAATTACAGTATGTTTCTTAGAATGTTAGAAAGTTGCTCTCTAACATTTTTTTATGTCATACTTTATGCATTTTTCACAATGATTGCATTATGGGAGGAAGCAGATACAAACCTTGAAATTGAAGCATCCACTAAAACATTTTGCAGAGTTTTTCTGCTGCACTGATTATGATTTTCCTTGTCAGTATGGCTGTTCTCATTCTTTGTGCCGTACAGAATGTTGTCTGTCTTCCTCTTGTTACACGTCCCAAGTGAGCGAGTGACTCTTCATCCGTCTGTGCACATCGACTGAGATGTACTGAAGCCATTGTTCAGCACGGACAGACACTTTTAACTCTGCATTTTTAGGATGCTTGGCTCCAACTGGAAGTGATCCCTTGACCCTGGTGGCGTTGCCAAATCCACTTTACACAGGATCACATTATTAAAATGACTGTGATATGTGCTTGTTCAACTTGAGGCATCAGCTGCTCGCAATGTAACGTTTCCTAACAGCTGTCGCACTGTCAGGATGTCTGAGTGTATGTAACAGAGAGAGAGAGTGATGGCAGCAGGAGCCTCTGTCAGACCCATGGGACAGTCGGAGAAGAGCAGACGGTCGTGTTGTTTCACTGGAAACATATGGTGAAACTCAAGTGTGTAATTTACCTAGTACTACGGGTGGCCCCAAGGAGCCCGTACACACATGCACTTGCACACATGTACACACTCACACAGTGACAGGGTGTAATTTACCTGGGGCCTATGGGTGGCCCAGTATCCCGTTGCACTTGTCATACACACAGACAGCTCAAACACAGTTCATAGTCTCCCTGACAGAGACAAAGACAGTGAAACTAATTTCCTCGGGCCTTCAGACAGCAGAGTAAGAAATCACACAATGACAGAGATGTTAAAGATCAGGAGAGGCAAAGAGTGAAACTAAATTTACTATATTGGCCCAGTGGAAGACATTACCCCAAAATCTTAACCTGTGGGAGTAGCTGCACACTCTGTATCGCATCCTCTCAAATCCATCAACCTGGCTCCTTTTCAAAGCCGGCACTATCCCCCCTGAGAGAGGGAAAGAGATGAAGGTTATGGGAGCACCAGCAAAAAGGAGGAAGACAGATTAGAGGATGTGTCCCTCCCTACATTCCAGCGCTGACCTTCATAGTAGTGTGGCACTAGCTATCATCGGCCCACCATGCTTTACTGTTGGTTGTTATTGAGGGGTGGGATTATGGGCTACTCCAACCTGCATGCCCCACCCCAATTCCACTGCAACCGTGAATGGATCATATCTAGTTTCACATAAGAATTGACAGACAGGCTGTCCCAGACGTTTACAGTTGGCACTGTTTGAGGTGTCTGTCTGTAAAGGCTGATATGATAGTCTGTCTGCAAGTGTTTGTGTGTGTGTGTGTGTGTGTGTGTGTGTGTGTGTGTGTGTGTGTGAGAGAGAGAGAGAGAGAGCTGGTGTTTGATCTCATTTCCCAGCCACGGGGCTTTAACTTCACTCCAGGAGCAGAAAAGTCAACCTGAGGG
>JAPTYQ010000017.1:26878503-26889824 GCA_029814465.1 Ostorhinchus cyanosoma | reverse complement strand
TGTGTGTGTGTGTGTGTGTGTGTGTGTGTGTGTGTGTGTGTGTGTGTGAGAGAGAGAGAGAGAGAGAGAGAGAGAGCTGGTGTTTGATCTCCTTTCCCAGCCAAGGGGCTTTAACTTCACTCCAGGTGCAGAAAAGTCAACCTGAGGGCATGGGAGGTACATAGAGTTGAGATCAGAACCTTGAAGCGCTAACACACTCGCACACAAAGACACACGGAGGCAGGAAATTTCCTTGAAGCAGTAACTCAAGAGTGAGTAAGTTTGTGGTTTAAACTGGTTTACCAGTCCGGTGGAGTCACTGTGGAATGCTTCTAAAGACTCGGCGATGTGATGTAGGATAAACATTTCGGTTACCGCCTCCACATGTGAACATTAATCAGTCCTGGAGAAAAATACTGAGAGTGAAGAATGAAAAGGTGAAAGGGCCAGCTGGTTCAGTGGGTAGTATAATGACAATGTGCAGAGCAGCCAGTCTACTGTACACAGAAGCAGATGGAGTTGGTTTTCTCTGCTGCAGGTCAAGCTCCACTGGCCAGAGTAAATTATGTCAGCAATAAAACTAAACACATTGTTTATGAAACTGAAATGAGGCTCAGATTAAGATTTAGTTGGTCAACAGGTGCAGATTTAGTAAAACCAATCTATGGGTCATTAACCTCGCTTAATAACCTGTAAACTACTGTACATTGATGTAAAAGGCTCTTCATTGTGGTTCTTCTATTCTATGACCCTAAATGTAATGAGAATAATCAGTCTTTTTATTCCTCAGTATCTCCATACAGGGAATCTGTGTGGTCCATAATGAGCTCAGTAAACATCTGCTACTCCTGTATTAGAGACCATTTTCTCCACGTCTCATCCTGTAATATGGAGAAATTAGAGTGCAGGGACTCATTCTGCGTGTTTATATACACACATACACACACATTCACAGAAAGCAGACATAACATAAGGACTCCAAGTGTTTTTATACTACCCGACTGACGCTCTAACATACCATCTCAACACCACAATTTTCCATCCACAACAGTAAAACACTACCGGGTGTCCTTGGTGTTCAGTCCCTGAATACCAGCTATTTTTTTTCTCAAGTGCAGCAGGATACTGGGGCCCATTCCAACAAACAGGTTTAGTGATTTATCTGGAAATCTTGATTTCCTTAAATCTGGAATGTGTACTGATGTAAAAGACCTTTTTCAGGTTTGAAAACCACAGTTTTCATACATAACTGGTTTTTTTTTCAGACTGTCACCAAACTTACACTGAAAAAATTAATGTGTTTATTTAACGTGGAGTTTCCCTGAAGAGGCAGGACGAAACAGAGTCTCAGTTATGCAACTGCTGATGGTTGTAACATGGAAAGAGAATCAGCGCCACCTAGTGTCTACTAATGGTAATGTGTAAAACGTATTGAGAGGAGTATGGGAAAACAAAAAAAACAAGTCAATACAGGGACATAATTAATAACGCTGAAATTCAGTGGCGGAGATGATTATTTGCTTTTATTATAGAAAATGATCACTGGGTAGTTTTGTATTTTGCATAAATGATAAAGTCTAATGACAGTGGAATACATTATATAACATACAGTACAGAAGACTGACACATGATTTGACTCCACTTTGACTTCCTCTTACACTGGTGCAGCTGTGGTAAACCGTCTGAACAGACTTTATCCCAGATCAAACAGGTGTCACGTATCCACTCCGATATACTCCAATCGTCTCGTTCCCAGTTGCATTTTGGGAGTCTGTCATCCTCACTTGTTCATCTCCCTCTGCACCTCACTAAAGATCTGTTCCTCCAGTTTGGATGTGTCGTACTCCTTCAACATGTCGTACTCCAGCCAAGGTTGTGCCCACTTCTGGGCGTGCTCCAATTTCTCTGGGGTCAGGCACTGACTGAAGTTGATGCCCTGGATGTTAAACTTGGGCCGTTCCCAACGTTTAGACCATGGCTTTGGGCGCATCCTGACCTTGAGCTAGTGAAACGGCAGAAATATACAAGTTTCATTTCATTACAAGACTTTTTGATGTTTCCCAGACACATTTGGCAACATAACTTTAGACCTACGATATCAAATTTAATACCTTTTAAAGCCTTTTTTTTTTTAGGTATTACATGCAGATTTGTAAATTCAAGACTTAAGACTTTTTAAGATCCTGCAGAAACCCTGCAATATGAATGGAATTTAAGATCTGTTTACTTTATTAGAAACGCTTATATTATGACTAATCACACAAGTTTTGACAATGTCTCATACACTGAGTCATAAAGATCATCATTTTGTGTTGTCCTGCTGCTTCCAAACTTCACATAATAACTTAAACAAGTATATGAACCTCAATCTGTGACATCAACAATCCTGTAGAGCTGAATGTCTTAAAGTACACAATCGTAGCATTTCCTGCCACAATACTGAATCCCAGGCCAGACACCCTGTTATTATCTTGTTACCATATTAGATATAAGTGATGGTAATTGACACTATTTACACTTCTTTTAGAGGTAGCTAGTTTTTCTTGAGCGGGGACACCATATTGGCCTGAAAATGACATTGTGACACAGTAGTTTTCTGGATGGAATTTAATTCGACTTTATTAACAGTATTGATTTCTAGGACTTTTGTAGACCCTGTAAATGCCCTGTGTGATGCAGCATTTTCTTTCGCTTTGAGGATACTTTTGATTTTCTCTTACCTTGTTGACAGGGACCTCAGCAGTTGGAGAAATTGGCACAGGTTTCATGTCTGGGTTAACGGTGCTGTACTCAGGCAGGGCGTCTCTAAGATACATCAGGTTGTCATCCAACCTCTTCTCCAACTTCAGCACCTCTATCTTCCCGATGCGGGGGCTGTATATCTCATAGCAGATCTCCACACCTGAACAATTACAGATTAATATGAGGACAACTTTGAATTTAAGGACGCCTTATGCTTTTAATACTTATCACTTGCCGTACAGTGACGTCATTCGGGTAGCTTTAGTCTGTTTGAATTAAAAGTAATGCATTTTTAAATGGTGTGACTTGTTTGGGGATACTAACTGCACTCTAACGTGGACCAGAACAACTACACAAAGACTGTTTAAAGGAGTCTCCTTACATCCCTGAATAAATTCTGGAGCAGGTCACTTGAGGTGGGAATTTAATCCAACTTCAATCTGCCCTAACTGCATGTATTCCACAAGTTTGAGCTAAATTGAGCTAAAAGTAGTAGGTGTGCTTTCCAATCTGGCCACAGGATACAATGTACAGCCATTCAAAATAGAAGTAGCAGGAGAAACTAGCTGGAGAATGTTTTTGAGACCAGAACACATGATTATATTTACTTTCTTACTCTCGCCACAGAAACATCTAACCAAAAAATGTAGTGACCTTTTGTTTGGGGTTTTCTCTGTAAAAAGAAAATACTCTCATGTTCAACCACTTCACTGAAAAAACAAAACATTTAATTGACAAATATCTACAAAAGAATTAACCTCACCTTGGTTATCAATAATGTTTCTCAGTACAAATGTGGCTCCCAGTCCCTTTCCACCCCTTTGGATGCAGATACCAACAAAGCGGTTTGTTTTCCCACTTGCATTTGGGTCTGTCATCGTCACTGCTAGGATACTCCCTGAAAACAAAACATTTCATCAGTGTCCTCTCCATCTCTAGAGCTGGATCCAATACATCCTTGAGTTGTTCTGTTGTGTTCTTCAGTGGATTTCTTACCTACGTAGAATTCAGGGATATCAAGTACTTTCCTCCTCCTAATCATGTCTTTTCTTTCTATTGAAAACTTTATTGGATTTGTTCTCTGCCTGGGAGGGATGAACTCTGGACTGAGAAACCTGAAGGAGAAAACAAGATAGAGGACACTTTCATACCACACTATATACGTTTCATGCGTGTTTATTTCTGTGTTTACATACTTGCGCAGAGATGCTGCAGTTTCTGTTTTATCTATAATGACGGGTTTAGATGGAGGGATGAACTTAGGGGGGTTTCCACTGTCTTTCTCCGGAACAAGACGGCACATAGACGTTGACAGGAGTCCTGTACAACAACAACAACAACAAAAAACCACTTATTCATCCTGATATCTACACTAAACCTGCATTAGTGTAGGCTGCGTTAGCTTCCAGTTAGCTAGCTAATAAACGTGAACGTTTTAGACTGTGGTTACGCACTGTCGCAACTCGATATCACATTTTAAAATATAAACTACAATAATTCAGTATACTTACGTTCATTTTGGAGCTGAAAGTTTCGCAATAACCTCAGAGAAAGGGTGTATTTGTCGAGCAGTTTCGCGCAGGCTGCCATGTTTGACCTTCCACTGTCACATGGAAGTCTGTATAGGAGCCGTGTGAGGCAAAAAGGTCGAAACGCGATTTTTTTGTTCTTAACCGGCTGTTTATCACGTTTCCACAAGATGGCGTGACAGTGTCGTAAATAAATTGGTTTTGAGAAACCCTTTCAATATGTTTTTTTTAAAGGGAATTAATGCTAGTAATTTAACCCATAAACTTTTTTTGTTTCCTCTATAGGACAGTAATCCTGTCTATACACCACTGATCAAAAGCATTTACTGATCTATAATGTTTAATAACCTTAGAGCCACTAATCCTATCAATCCATGTAAATAATTGGTGTAAAATTCAATTTGTCATCTTTTCATGATCCTCAGATTTGGACGTTCTGAGGCTTTGTAGTGAATGTGGAAACACTGTCATCCTCTATAACAGAGATTCACCAATAAAAACCATGGAGTTGGATCAGTGACACTCTGGGTTTATGTTCAGTTAATGATAGATTTGACTGGAAAAGAGTCACTTTTTCTCAACTTTTCTGTTTTTGTTATAATAACCCTCAAATGTAGTCTCAGCATGATGATTAAAGCACGTGATCAGTAAATAAATATAGGAAAATACCCGATTTTCACTGGAAAAAAATGCAAAATAGAGAAGATAATATGATAAATGGTGATAAATCACTGATGAAAGGTTAGAAAGAAAATGGATTTAGGAACTACCACAAAAGTTGAACCTGGTCTTTATGGGTTAACAAAAAAGAAGTTGTTTATAAAAGTCAACTACATGTAATTTTAAATAAACTGCTGAGAGCTAGTTTATGAATAAACATTTAGAACTTTTTACATGCTCTTCTATTACTACTACTACTACTACAAACAGATCATACATTCATGTCAAATTCCAATGATATGCAAGTAATCAACATCTACACTTTAGAGGCAAATACATAACATAGCTTATATCAGTGGTTCCCAACCCTGGTCCTTGAGGATCCCTGTCCTGCATGTTTTAGATGTTTCCCTCTTCCAACACACCTGATGGTCATCCTCAGTCTTCTGCAGAGCTTGATGATTGGCTGATCATTTGAATCGGGTGTGTTGGGAGAAGACTTGATCTAAAACATGCAGGATAGGGATCCTCAAGGACCAGGGTTGGGAACCACTGGCTTATATGTTAGAAAATGGTGAAAAAGTGGTTCCAAGTGCATGAGAGGACCTTCTGAAACATCTTGTTTGGTCCATCATCAACATGTAATTAGTTCACTGCCATGGAATCGCAAAGAAACCTGTACATATTCATATTTAAGAAGCAATAATTAGAGAAATACAACTTTGACAGTGGACAAAAATTATTATTGATGATCATAATAGTAACCAATTAATGTTAATCTTTGCAGTTCTTCTATATATATATATCATTAAATAAATCATACTATTCTTATACAGGATTATTTAGCTTTAGTTGTCAAGCATTATTGTGTTAACATGTTTGAATTTAAGGGAAAAAGCACACAAAAAAATAAGCCTGAGGTCACTTTTTTTTTTTACCCAGGCCAAACCACAGGGGATAGACTTAAATCTGTAGATGTTTTACCACTAGCTGCTATAATTAGACTTAGGCAAACTTTATTGATCCACAAGAGAAATTACTTGGTCACAATAACTCAGTTGCATAAAAAAGCACTAGCAGAAAAAAAGGAAAGGAAAGTAAGTGTGTAAAGATGAAAGCAACCAATAATATAAATAGAATACACAAATAAAGCAGGAAAAATACAAGATTAGCATATGTACAGATCTACAGGAAGGAGTCAGTACACACACACTACACTGCAAATCCTTTTTTTCTCATTTCTAGTCAAAATATCTCATCACTCTTAAAATAAAACATCATCACCTAAAGAGGAACCTTTCAGTGAGAAATAAGAACTTGTTTTTTGTTTTTTGTTTTTTTTTTACAATAGACCTTGAAAATCTTATTTCAAGAAACCTTATCAAGGCATTTTTCACTTATTCCATTGAATTTTTTTTTCTTGAATTGAGCAAAAAATAAAAAAAAATTAAAATAAAATCTTGAATTAAGAAAAAATAATCTGCTAATGAAGCAAGTGAAATTATTTTGGTGAGATTTCTTGAAATAATATTTTCAACATCTATTATCTAAAAATAAGTTCTTTATACCACACTGAAAAGTTACTCTTGAGGTAATTAAGCCTTATGTCTTAATTATGATGAGATATTTTAACTAGGAATGAAAAAAATACACATGGTAAGATTTGAATGTTTTTCCAGTGTAAAACTCAGATTATCAGGGGGGTGTTTCCAATATAAGGTCTGGTAGTTGAGGTAATGTGCTCCTGCGTGTGTCTGGCAGGGAACTCTGGGTCTTTGAGACCATGCAGGGGAGCGGCGGTCCTCCAGGTGGGCTGCCTGCCTGCCTGCCTGCTTGCCTCCACACTTCCACCACGCAGTTGGAAATGCACTCAGAGCAGCAGTGCGCCAGAGGAAGCCCGATCCTGCAGAGGAGTGGGAGGATGAGGCGACACTAGAGACATGGGACCGCACATCTCCTTGTACGCCACGCAGAACTTAACGCTCAATGCTGCTGTTTGACTTTCTAATGTTAAGGAGAAACTCAAAAACTTTGAGGTTTCAAGGATGTTCTTCTCAGATGGGACTCTCTCAGCCGTCAGTTATGCGCTCTTGTTGGGAATAACGTGTCTGACCGTCCTCTGCGATTTCACCAAGGGATCCTCAGACTTTTCAGGTCGGGACCTCTTATATTAGTCTATATTTGTGGTTCAAAACATGCAATTTACTTGTGTTTCCCTTGTTTTTTTTTTTAATTGTTGAACCTGCTCAGATGATCAGCACTTGTTTTATTTGCTGCGCGTATTAATCATCTCATTACGCGCATGAGAAGTTCACTGTTGAAGGATCAGGTCATGACGCACAGGCTATTACAAACCTTTTGAATACAACACACACACACGACTCCTAAAAACAACTGGGAGTAGTGGTTGAAAGTGTTGGAGTCTGTGGACGGCCCGTGCCTCTGGCGTGCTGCAGCATGTTGGCTCAAATGTTTGCTCCATAAACCGACTACAACACTTAAACATGCGGAAAACACCCATATAATGGTTATCTTTTGGACAATTCTGACACAGTTTGTGCAGATTGACCCACATAAGGCACTTCAAACAACAGGTTCTTCTTCTTCTTCTTTTTTTTTTTTTTTGTGGGATTTCCTTTTAGTTTTATCAGTGTTGCATGGATTTGCAGCACATATCTCTTTGATGCAATTGAGATAAAGTGGTTAATATGTCACTAGAATAGATCTATTGTCTAGACCAACTGCTGTCCTTTTCCTACAGATTTACAGCTCGTAGAAGAAAGCAGATGCTGGCCACAGAGCAGTTTTTATGATTTGCATCATATACAATCATTTAGGAAGGTAAAGGACTGATACTAATGCCTGGGACCTGCCAATTTCCTGTGGTTTATGTGCACACAGCTTAATGGAATCTGCGGGCTTTTATGTCTGAACTCTGAAAAGGCATATTAAGTAGAAGTGGAAACTAAACTAATGAGTTATTCTGTGTTGCATTAAAGGCTATTGAGCTCCGCTGAGCCCAAGGCAAGCCTGCAGGTTTTGTTTACTGTGCCATAAAACAGGAAGGGAGCTTTGTGTCGGTGTTAATTGGCCTCTAATGGGTCTAATGGTTGGAAACGAGCAGACTAAGACTGTGGGGAAAGGTGCTAAAGAGAACACGAATGTAAAACATGCCTTCTGTGTATGATTGTACATACATGTGTCCGTGTGACTCCTTTTAATGAGCTGCTTAAACGTCATAATGCGGTGAAGGCTGTTAACAAGGTATACTTTTTGTAATTGTCATGCAGGTGTCAGTGGTTGTTGGTTTTTTTTTGCTAAATAGTACCTCTGAGTAGATGAAATGGTGGTTAATTAAGCAAGAAGTGGAAACTCTTAAGACCGGCTGATTCCACATTTCCACTGCCCGGAGCAGCTTTACCAATACTTTGGATTAAACGTCACATCGGAAGGAGTTAATTTGTTAAAATCTTAGCTTTTGTGCAACAGTTGCTCTTGTAGAAAGCGGCATGTTTGTCGGTTGCAATACATGGGTAAGAATGTCCCAATATGATGACGTTGACTACCCAAGATGCCTTTTTTAAAAAAAAAAAAAATCTGTCAAGTACTATGTGCCGCATGCTTTTACAAAAATGCTGACCAGACAAATGAAAAGAGACTGAAAAGAGAAAAGGGCCTGGCTTCGAATACCTCAGGGACAAAGAAATCCTTCAGTTCACACATTCTTGACCAGCTGGAGTCTCCCTGGAGACAGAGAGGAGACCTTTTGATTGACAGGAGCTTCCAGGCTGCAGGGTGACAGAAGTAGTCGGTTCAGGTTTGACATCTGTTAGTCAGAGATCTTCGGACAATCTGGTATCCTGAACGAACTTTAGTCAGGGGGATGACGAACGAATCGCCGAGGTCAGTGGACGTGTCGTGACCCAAATGCTCATCCGAGGGCTATTCATGATCGGAAAGATGGATTTAAATGCACTATTTTGACTCTATCCTCATACATCTTACACTTGTGTCGCTTGTCGACAGTCGCAGTAATAGCAGTTTCATATTTCATCAGAAGCTTTGAGCTCTGGGTAATTTAATTCGGTCTCTCCCCTGTTATCATCCTCTATTATACAGTTGCCTGGGTGGCTAATTAGAAGTGTGGCAACAGTTGATAATATTTAGGCTTACACAGGTAGTAAGACAGCAAGTTAAGACCCTTTGTCTTTGAAATTATCAATACTTTTCATGTCATTTTAACAATCTTTGCTACCTAGAACCCATAGCCGATCTAATCCGCAGTAGTTTGGCTCCTTAATTTATCGTTGATGTGTTATTTATTTACTAAATCACTGAGTTGAGATGCTTTTTGCATTCTTTTCCTGTTGTAAGATCCTACCATGTAACAGCATCTGTAAGATTTATTCTCTAAATTTGAGCAGAAATGATAAAGTAAAATATACCTGCGTTTTTTGTTTTTTTTTTTTTTTTCATTCACATCACTGCAAAAATGGTGAATATTCCCCAGCTGGATTAATATAATTGTAATGTGGTTTATTTAGTTTAGTTTAGTTGCACATTACATACAGCTAAGGAAAAAATTATTAGACCACCTTTGTTTTCTTCAATTTCATTTTAATGCCTGGTACAACTGACAGTACATTTGTTTGGATAAATATAATAAAAATAATAGTAATAATAAAAAAAAGGCTCATAAGAGTTTGATTTCAGAGCCGATATCTATCCATTTTTCATGTTTTCTTGATAACAACCAAAATCACTTCACTTCTTACATCAATATCTATGGCATTGTACTGACAAAAACAGCGCTTTTAGGCATCCCATGTTTTCTTTTCTGCCTGTTTTTAGTCACATGATACACACAGGAGTGATGACTTTTGATGGTCTAATAATGTTGACTGTACAATATGATGCTTAAAAAAAAAAAAGTACATGAGCTTAGAATAGTTTGTGCAAATACCTCCCCTAAAAAAAAAATCACGTAATATCTGAGAAAGTAATCTAAATACAGGTATAAATATAACTTAAGAAGGAAAACGATACAAGCAAAATATAAGGGCTACTATAAAATTTCACTAAATAGACTCCTGTTAAAGATGGATAATGTAGTGAGGGATATAGATTGTTCCAAAAAAGATGATCCTCGATATGTTTGTGAATATTGATGAACAGAAATACAACAGTATGGGAGTTTCTTCCCTAGCTGGTGTAAATATAAGTATACCAGGGTTTTTTGCCATAAATAAAGTAACATCCTGTGTGTTTATCACCTTAAAGGCAGGTGTATGTAGGCCCTAGTGTGTCTTCTCCTGGATACCGTTATCCGCTAACACTGACAGAGAACAGATTATTATTTTAGTCAACACATAGTTGTGAAAGAAAAGGCAAGTGATGAAAGCCGGGCTGTTCTAGAAAAAGGCCCAAACAATAAGAAACGAACCTGTTACTGTGCCCAAGGCTTTTCCACTTCATCCTTAAGCATCTCAAACGTATCACAGGAAAAATCAGGGACTGGAATCTTAACCGGAACTTCATGAAAATGGTGATGAGTTATAGTGAAGCGTCCTTTATTTTCTTTCACTACCATTAAACCTAATATAAGTAAAAGCCTATTTTACTCCAGTCAATGGGATATGAGGCTGTAGAGGGGCCAGGGGGTCAACTGAGGTCAACCCATGGTAACTGCGAGTGTGTGGTTAGGGGGAGTTAACATCCATCATGCCCTTTGTTCCCTCCTGTCGAAGCCTCATCACACATGTTGAAGAAAATAAGAAAGTCTAAGAGAGGATGAAGATGTTTGGACACGTTCTGCTTCAAGTACGACTTCAAAGTACAAGGCTGCGCAAGTTTTACTTTCGGTACCAGCTGTTTTGTACCCAAATACGAAAGCAAAAAAAAAAAAAGGTGACTTTTGTTCCTTTTATAGTATTTTCAACATCGCTTATTTCAAAAGTCAGTCGGAATAAACGGCGTTAGTTGTCTGGAGGGGCTTTTTTTTTTTTTTTTTTTTTTTTTTTTTTTTGCTGTCGTTTCCTTTTTTTTTTTTATGCTCATGCATTGACTGATGATCCAGAAATGGTTGTAATAATTCCACTTTAAGCAAACGTGCCCAATTATCTACCTGTTCACAAAGGGGAATTCCAGGGTTTCTGATTGCCTTTATTAGAAGAAAAAAAAAAAAGCTTCCATTTCTGAGCCGTAATGTTGTAGAGGTGATAGATCAGCTGATTGACTCTCCATCTAACACACATTTCTACTTTTACTCTATGGGCAAGTGCTGGATTAAACTACCCCTAAACCTTACTCTGCTCTACTTGAGGCCCCTCAACTCTAAATCCACTCAGATTTTTTTTTTTTTTTTAGAATCGCTCTGGATAAGGGTCGCATACTGAACCCTACACTCTCCCC
>JAPTYQ010000017.1:26852286-26865024 GCA_029814465.1 Ostorhinchus cyanosoma | reverse complement strand
AAAAAAAAAGTCATGTTTTCGCAGCTTTGCAAAAGAATGTTCGGAGATTGCTTAGAATGACGTCTTCTTAAATCTGTCAAACTTTTTAATACGATGAAATCCTGAATTTTGCACCTGCTCAGCACTAACCGAGAACAACCCTTTTTTTTTTTTTTTTTACGCCGCTGGAGTGTTGAAAGGTAATCCTGCTCTGATTCATGTCAAATTTAACTGCTTAGGCTTGAGAAAAATATCTCTGTGCTCTTTCTTTGCCCTTTTGTGCCACTGGCAAGAAAGTAGGCTAATCCAAAACGTGACTATAATAGCAAGACTAATGTATTGTTAGCAGAGGAATGCAATGTATTTTAAGAATGCCCCTTTTTTTTTTGAACCTGAATATGAATAGCTAGGCAGCCAGGACTGTATTTGGCTTGTTTACAGCATCGGTAGCATGTCGTTCTCTTTTTTGACATCATGTCTTTTGTGCAGCAGCTTTGTGGGATCCATGTGAGCCTTCCCCCTGACCTTTTCTTCTTATGATTGAGGTTTCATTTCAAGGCAGCACACATTGAGTCTTTAACCAGCGTATCATGTGTGTACTTATTGCTCATGTCTAAAGGGGTGAATGCAGAATTTTGACCACATATGATTTAGAACCCAGGATCCTTTATCTATATGTCATGCTACGCTCCAGGGAATAGGCTCCTGTGCTGCCTCTGTGGTCTGCGGAGGAAAGTAATTACTACAGGGCCTAAAGCCACCCGCTCTGGCCCGTGGACTGGTGCTGCCACATCCTGAAAGCAGAGGCTGTGCTTTTTAAAGCTCTCCCTTCTTCTGTCCATACTGCTCTTGTTCTCATGTTGTCTTTTTCTGACTATGGTCCCTTTTTTTTTTTTTTTCCCACCAAATCCACTGGAGCACCTTAAAAAGCCTTAAAAGAATCTAGAATCCATTTTTTTTCTGGTGATTGCATTAGAAAACTATTGACTATAAGGTTAATATTACCTAAATTATGATTTAGAGACACTTAGAGAAACTTTATTGTCATTCAAGTATGTACCGCATCGCATTCTGCTCCAGGACAAAAAGCTAATATAAAGTAAGGTGCTAAGTTGTTAATAAATCATAATAAATACTCCTATAATATTAAAAATGTATGTGCATGTGTGCAAAATACTGCAGTGATTTAAAATGAAACGAATGAGTGATGAATAAAAATGAATTTTGCGAAACATAAGTACTAAACAGCTATAAGAAAACGGCGAAACGAGTCCAAATTATCGTAGAAACTGTGCAGCCC
Organism: Ostorhinchus cyanosoma; assembly: GCA_029814465.1. Classification (NCBI taxonomy): domain Eukaryota; kingdom Metazoa; phylum Chordata; class Actinopteri; order Kurtiformes; family Apogonidae; genus Ostorhinchus; species Ostorhinchus cyanosoma. The sequence continues at coordinate 26,863,745 of JAPTYQ010000017.1, read as the reverse complement.
TGGCAGAATTATCAGAGCACACCCAGCTCAGTGTGTCACAATGTGGTGCGTGGGCTATAATGTGGCTCATTCATCAAAAAATGTTGACGTTTAACAAGATCTGGCTCTCGAGCAAGTACTAAAGGTCTCAAATCATGCTCACGATGGTCTTAAAAAGCCTTAAAGATAACTTGTTGAAACCTACAGGAAGCACAGGAGACGTTTTAATCCATTCGGAGGTATCTACCACAGCCCACCGTTCTCCTTGGTCATTATACGCCTTCCTTTGTGTATTTCATCGCCCTCTTTTTACCCTCTTTATTTGTGTCATGCTGGCGACCCATGCTTCTCTAGATTGTTGCCAGTGCGCAGCCTGTAGCTTTGAGGGTAACCTCCGCTCTTCCCAGTAATCACCACTTAAAGGGAATTCCTTTTCCAGCACCAGGCCTGCAGCTCTACATCTCTGAACATTTGATGGTTTGATGGCTATAATTTACTTAAAATAACACCAATAAAGTCATGAAGTTGTAAAAGCCCAAATACCTAATGTACGAAGATGAAACGTGATACAGCCTTTGATTCTGTAACTTTTTAAGAACAATCCTGGCTGTTTAGTTTCTGTGGAATGCATTTTAAGGTGTCGTCACAGATGGCTCTATTATATGACCTATATAAAGAGGAGGCTGCTGTTTTTATGATTTCTAAACTCCTGTGTAAACACGGAATTTTGTGGCATTACGCTCAGCTATAATCTTGTAATATTCTGCTATATTATACATTCTTGCCCAGTGCAAGAGGCTTTGGAATCATTATTTCAACAGCAGCATAAAACTGAGTTAAGTAAAAAAAAAAATGAAGAAAAATGCAGCAGATAAAAACAGCAGTATTAAGCTTCTACTATTAAACCAGGCTTCAGTTGGAACCTGCTTCACGGTGCAGTGCATTGTTCATTCTCCGAGCCCAGCCAATAGGATGAGGCGGCGTCTTTCAAACACGGGGGGGGGGGCCCTGAGTATGAATAACAGAGTGACACCTCCCCTGAGCGGAGTCAAACCGCCTCCTTCCGATGGCGTTTTCTCTCCCTCCACCTGCTCCTTCTGTTCATATCACTCATACCTGTTGTGTTTATTGGGAAACACCAAACACCTTAGATTACAGGGAGAGTAGTGATTCCTCATTGTTGTTCTGAAAAAAGAGATAAATGAGATTAGATTAGTTACATAAAGTACAGCACCGAAGGCTTTTACATGGCACTGGGGAACACAATTTTTGTTGAATTAAGTCTGACAGCTGTTTTTAACTAATTTTTGGGTGCGGAATCCAAAACAGATCTCAGTTTTGCATTATCACATCAAGTTTTTGAACTATAGGATCCCCATTTCTTCAAAAATATGAAAAATACTGTTCTTAACAGATGTGTTTGTTTTATAAAAATGTTCAAATATTGACATATAATGAAATATCAAAGAAACAGGCATGACTGCAATGTTTATTTAACCCTATTATGTTTGTACAAAGGATATGGCTACTATTAGTACTGACCTATTGCAGCTGCACACACCTCTCATCACACTGTCTCAGTTGTGACTGCACAAACAAGTGTCCACGTAGCTGTAGATGAGTCCAGTCGTAATCAGCTGGCAAGTCTTACTACAGCAAATCAGTGGAATTTTGCTTATCTGGAAGGTAAGCTGTGGAGAAAAAACTTAACATGCAGGAAAAAACTGACTGCAATTTTGGAATCAGCATGCCAATTTTAGTTTAAATCAGCATTAAAATATAACTCAACAGAATTTTTTGTTTTTTCAAATTGTTCCCAGTGTTAAGGAACATTCTAAGTTGCCTCCAGTCTCATTTAAGATAAGATATCCCTTTATTAGTTGCACAGCGGGGAAATGGGCAATGAAAATGTACTGGAGATGCCGGGGATTGAACCCGGGGCCTCATACATGCAAAGCATGCGCTCTACCACTGAGCTACATCCCCTTCATACTGATAGAAACACTATATCCTGACTACCCATGTCAGTGCAGTGTCACCACAAGGGGCAAAGTCTTCTTGAATCAATAGTCACTTCAGAGTAGAAAACCCATGCCTTCAGGCTGTGCCCCATGGGACCTCAATAAGGGGAAAAAAACTATATCACAATCAATGGCAAGTAATATTTTTTATCTCATTTGGATTATTCCTCATTTACACGTATGATGTAAATTTAACAGATAATTTTACAAGTCAAAGTTGCAGTTTCTTACAAAACTTTACATATCAGACTGTGAAAATCCATACATGCAAAGACTGCATGTTAGAAAGTCCCAGAAGTGACATCATTTCTCCACGATCTGTTCAGATTCACTTGAAGACGTCTCTGCAGCTTCAACATGACCAGACTTGTAATAATTTTCACGTCTTTTAATGCTTTCTCCCTCAAAGAATGAGGTGAAATATGCTGAGGTAACAGTGGTTTTGATGTTGGTGACGTGTCTCACATGCAACAAGAGATGAACACACTGCCATACAAAACCAGTAGTTATTTTATGATCTTTACAACAGAGTCCTACTTTGTTGACTTGTTAAAGTATATTTTAAACAGACAAATATATGTGTAAATTGTTGCAGGAAAAAAAAAAAACTCGTCAACTAGAGTCATCATTCATTTTGTACATTTACTATTTGTCTGTCTTGATTGCTCTCCATGGAAGACCAACCACTTGGATTGTTTGTATATCCTTAAACTTAGTCATCTTTGTGGAAACTAAAGCTCCATCTATGGTGCCTTTGCAAAGAGAGTTAGGGAGGAATTGTTTTTGGGTTCTAGCATTTAGATGTAGGAAAAGCATGCCCCAACATTAAAATGTCTAAATCCCTGCAAAAGAAAACACCACAAAGAACCAAGCAGACTCGCCTTGTTGCATGATCCAAATATTCATCCAACTTGTCATTTTCGGCAAGTGGTTGCGAGTTTGGAGGTGGTTGTTGTTGTTTCATGCAGATGGGAGAAGGGGAGGAGAATGTTGACTGAAAATAGTGGAATGGAAAGCGTATTCCTGGGAGTCAGTGAGTCGTTGTGAGTGGCTTTTCTTTGTTTTCATTGAGAGGCTGTAACATCTGTAATTATGATCCCTGTACTGTCCTGCAAGAAAGCACTGCTACAGTATATAACCTGCACCAGGACTAGTCTAATCAGTAGTTCCCTGGGAGGAAATCCTTCACCAACACACCTCTTTCTGTGTCATGTTGACACAACACAGTGGCCTGTCGCTAATCTTCATCATAGCTCAACCCTTCCATCACTGGATCAGACATGAGGGTCAACACATGACCATAAACGAGGAGGGAATACTCACAAGGACTTCTGATTTCTAACTGTATTATCGTCTGAATTGCGGTGATTGCAGCTGACGGAACCTGGGACATTCCTACCCACTTGACAAGTTAAATCGCATTATATGACAAGATCCAATCTGTTTTGGATGTGAGATAGAAAAGGCAGGTGCAGCTGGCTTTGTCTATGTTTTAACAAATCCCTGAGCTGCTTGTGCAGAGATTAAATGGACCTCGCTTGCTTTTCAACCTGTTTGTACATGAACAGCATCACGACCGCAACCTCCTGCCTTTTAATGGCCAAATAAACAAACCGGCAGACATAATAGCGTGGTCTTTTTTTTTTTTTTACGTCAGGAGAAAGGGCAGAGAGCTAGTTAAGGAAGGAGTCTGGACCCACATGAAAAGAAACAGGGAGGAGAAAAGAGGAGGAGAGACGCCTGGGTGTTCCTCCAGCATTGTTCGGCCTTCTGCCTCTGAGGGACACCTGTCATTGGCTGGGCGGTTTACACAGGTGCCTTAACCCCACCTGATTTGTTGGCCTTGAAAGCAGGCTTCAGTCAACAGGTAGCGTGAAGGGAACAATAGTGACGAACCTGAAGTCGAGAGCGTGGGAGGAGAAAGGTGGGATGGTGAAAGAGAGAAATGGATTTTTGAGAGGGTGCCTCAGGGTTTGTGTGAGATAATCTGTTTACCCTTACCCACAATTCCACTTTGTAGGGTGGAGGAAGGCGTATCGCTGTGTTTGTTGAGCTCAAACTGTTGCTCAAGTATCTTTCTTTACTCCTTACGCGTCGACTCGCCCTCCGTCTCCTCAAGAAGTTTCCGATTCAAACCGAATTATCCATCTTCAGTCCTCGCCGTCTCACCCTCTTCATAACCTCGGCCGTTTCCATGGTTTCAAAAGCTGTACCCGAGGCTGCGCGAACAGGAGGGCTGCACAAACTCGTGGTATCTCATGGCATTGGCACTTTTCCAAGAACCAGCCCTAATAACGTGATACTGTTACTCCAACACCGCACACCCTGGCTTCAAGAGCAAGCAGCCGGGCTTGTTCCTACCACGTTGTTTGTGTTGACGTTTTGTGTGCGTGTGTGTGTGTGTGTGTGTGTGTGTGTGTGTGTGTATATGTGTGTGTGTGCGTGTGTGGTCCCGCTGCCAAGGGGAATGCCAAGTTCCCTCTCACACTCTGTGGAATGTGGCAGGCGAAGCACACTAGTGTATGAGAAGGAGATTACGGCGGTAGAAACTAGAAACTAGTTAAGCCCGCACAATAAAAATGAACGAATCAACACGGCAGTAGAATATATGGAAAGTGCAAATTATAGTTTATCTGACATGGCTTAACAGATGTGTAAGACAACCTCCAAAAGCAAAAAGAACACGTTTTTGCCATCTGTGCTGGAAAACGGTCAATATAAAGACAGATCAGTTGATGGGTTTAGTCAGTAGGGTGTTTTTACTAATGATTGGAAGGTTATTGACTATTAATAATTGACAATAAGTTAATGTGTGGCTTCTTAAGTGTCATTATAGAACATTTTTAATAATAGCTTGACAAACAGAGGTTTTTGGCTGTTTATTAATTCACTTGAGCCCAATATTAATTTTAATTTTACGAGGTCAAATAAGCTTCTCCAATTTTCTTTATTTTATTTCGATTTTGGAGGGAGGAGTGATGATATCGGCCAATGAATCAGCTTTTACCCACTTCATTATTCATCAGTCATCAGTATTATATCATCTTACAAAAATGCACCATGAATTTTAAGTCAAAATCCTAAATTTGTTGTTCCGTAGGTATTTTTTTAAATGTATTTTTTAATCTCTATAAATCTGATTTGCTGTAAAGACAAAGCTTCTTTAACTAGTTTTAGTTCACATTCTTATCAGTTTGAAGTCAGTACGTGGCATGCAAATAATCTCTAAGAAAACATAAAACATCCTTCAAATAGCGTTGCGGGTGCACCTGTTGTCCATTTGCACAACCCAGTCACAGGTGGAAACCTGTTACTGTGAGCAATGGTGCTTTAATAACCATCCGTATTTAGAGCCAGGCTGACCTTTCCAAGCCTGAGAATGTCTCTTGTTTCCCTTCCTCCTTTTAACTGTGGCCATGGTGATAAAGCGACAATGAGTGTGTTTTGTGCCAATACGTGTGTATGTGCGTGTGTCGATGTGTGTTTGAGATCGGTGCGTCAGTGTCGTTTCCTCTTCCCATCCAAACACTAACTAAATAAAGGTAATTGAACCACAGTGCGTCCACTTTGTGTGTGTTTGTGTGTGTGTGTGTTGACTCTCTGTAAATGTGTTTGCAGAACACTTAACAAGGGAGTTGCAGCTCACTGGAGAAGTTTCAGTTATTTTATAAAGCAAAGGAAAGCAAAATATGAGTCCTAATATCGGATATGTCTGCTTTTTGTAAGTGTTAGAAATGGAAATAGTCGTTATGAGGAAGTGTTTTTGGTAAGAGTTCTCAAAATTGGCAATTTCCTAATGGTCCAGATAAGCCTGGAAAGAAATGATAGCAGCCAGGGTTTGAGCTGTCCTCTTTATCTGTGCTTTTCTTCCTACAGACTGGAATGTTAATGGTGGCTTTGTGATGGCTTCAGTTCTGTGTGACTGACGGCTGACTGGCAGCTCTCAAAGACTCTTAATGGGATGTGGAGTTCAGAAGTGTTTTGTACGGCTTTTATCTAATTTGCCGTTTGCAAGGTTAAATGGAACTGGTGTTTGTGTCAATATATGGCTTTTAGTTTGCGTCTGTTTATGTCTTGTCTTGTCTTATTAACCATGGTTACTAGCAAGCACGAACATGCAAACAAGGCTTTAGTCTGGGAAAAAAAAAAATGCAGCATAAATTAGCCTATGTAAACTTTCAACATATAGTGGTTCAGGATGATACTTGGAATCTTTTACACAGAGATAATATTACCTCAAAAATTCTCCCATAATATGTAGCCTATGCAAGTACTGCATCTCTGTATAAAAACGGAAAATAACACCAGACATGTTTATTTTGGTATTAAACAAGTGCTTGTTCTTTAGCTACAGCTGCAGGGCTGACGCTAACAGCTAATAAAGCTAAAGCGTTATCTTTGCTGTGATATCCCAGGCCTAGAGGCAGCTCTGAAATGTAAGCAGTCATGAGTCAGGGCTTGCTGATATGCAGCGTTACCAAAGGTCCATGGAAACTCTTGATAAATTCAGCAAAACAAGCTTGGACGATTCTGCTGCAGCATGCTAACCTTTTCTGAATATGATGATACTGGCATGACATTACAGATTTATTTCAATCATTTTAAAGGAGGCATATTTCATTAAACCTAGTCTTTGTTCAAGTTTCAAGGTTACTTTATTTTGTACCCGTAGGTAGATTCGTTTTGCAGTTGCATTTGGCATCATGACAAAAAACACACATTGAACCTGTTCGGCAGGTACTCAGTCAAGTGTTAAGATGAAAAGTGCTCAGTGTTCCGTCATTCATCAATTTAGCAGCATGTGTAAATAAAAGGATGAAGCAAAAAAAAGAAAAGATACAATAAAACTGAAAATAAAAACAGGGTAAGAATCTAAAAATGTTAAAACTAGGAGTCACAGTAATAATAAATAAATATGGTTTTGTTTGTTCCAGTTTCAAATGTTTCATTTATTTGTGTATTTGGACCCTAATAGTTCCTAAAGTTAGATTTGGACCCCTGTCTTTATATTAATTCCGGCAAAAATCGAGTGGATTTCTACAACTTGTTTCAATTTCTTCTTAATTTGTTACGTTTTATAACTAGTTGCGTCAAGACATTTGCACATATAAGGTCAAGACTGAGTTCGCCATGATGGTTTGTCAGCAGCAGGGGTTGAAAATATGTCCGAACTCCGAGCCGATTACCTAAAATGTTCAGTTGTTGGTTGTATTAATGAACGCAATTGCATGCAGGGGACAGAGCAGCACGGTCAGCAACCTGGGAGGGGGCGGGGTCATGTGCATTTAAAGGGCCAGCGCTCAAAATGACCATTCTGTTGTCATTCCTCAAAAAACAGGGTTGAAAATAGACCTTTGGAGTTGAATTAATGAAGAATTTAGACCCAAGCGTAACATTTTACAGTTTATGCAGACCACAAGGAAATAATTTAATTTAAAAAAGCCAAAAATCACTCCTTTAACTAAGTCATTTTGACAAGATGAAGCAAAACTGTTCTACCGTTGAAGCCTTAATCAAATCGGTTTAATTTCAGTAAATGTAAATTTTATTGGAATTCCACGCACTAAATAATGAAGCGCAGGGGCTGAAACCTGATATTTGCATTCCATCCCTGTGCACGTTATCAGTTGTTGCTTTATTTTGTTGTCTTTTAGGTTATCTATCCAAAGTGTTGAGGAACTACACTGAGCAGGCCTGTGACGGAGACTTCCTGTCTGTTCGCTGCCCACCCCGTACAACCATCACCGTCCAGTCGGCTTTCTACGGAAGGAGAGGTGCTTCTGACCCCCAACAGTGCCCTCAGACCTACCAGGCCCTCCTGAGTTCTTATAACTATCAGGAGGATGATCGATACTGTTCGGTGTCCACTGCACTACAGGTACATTCACTCATTCCTGTCAGTGTTTGTGTCTTAAAACATGTAGAGTATCAGTGAGAGGCAGTGTCCGGTAAAAAAACGGTCAACTCGGGTTAAATTTTGCAGGACCATTGATTATGTAACGCTTTGTGAGGATGTTTTCCGGCAAATTACACTCTCTAAAGAGGAAGCTGGCTTGTATGTTCCCATGACACAAAGCGATTTCATGGGTTCTTTGCCTTAGCATCGTCTCCTAAATTGGGATGTGGCTGGAGAAGAAGCAGCGTTTTGTAGCACCAACCCAAACACACACACACAAACACAAACACATCCTGTTCAACATTCATTCTGTTGGGTTTATTCTTAGTTCCTCTGCCTTCTAGTGTCGGACACTCTCCGTTTCCATAATAGACAGGACAGCCATGAATGCACAGACACAGAGAGTGCATTGTGCTAAAGTGAGAGAATGACTGACTGCTGCGCCACCCACATTAGTACAACCCTGAAGAATCTCATTGTACCACCTGTTCGTGACCCTTGGTTTGTTGGTATTGCTGGAATGTCTTCATAGAAAATGCTTAGTTCTGCTTCGAATGGATTTTTTTTTTTTTATCGTCTCTTTTGACTGTTCAAAATCAAATGAGTGAATCAAAACGGTTGCAGTTTAGCCTAAAATTGAATTATTGAATTGAATTATTTGGGCTTTTTTTAATGTAATAAGTGTATTCAGAAACAGCATAATGCAAAAAAAAATTCTTGACACATTTTGTATTTATTTATTTTATGGAATATTCTTTGCCGTGAACAGCAAATTTTTTTTTTTAAGTGAAACCAAAGCAGATCAGCCCATGATAATTTAGTCTTAAAATGACTTCTTGAACCAACACAGCATTGAATTCACATGAATATGATCTATATTGTAGAATTATATATGCATATCCTTCAAAAAAATTCCCGGATCCAGAAAATGATCTGGATCTCCACCAAAATGTAATCATTTTTTGTTCCTTGTGCCAGTAAAATTATATCAAAATCCTTCTACAACTTTTTGAGTTATTGTACTAACAGACAGACAAACAAACAAAAAAAACCAGACATAAACCCAGATGAAAACATAACCAGATGTAATTAATAAACAATTTAACCGAGTAGAAACACATTATTACTGAACTTCTTGTGATTGGATTCTGAAAATAACCCAAAAGTGTTAAACTATCAAGTAATATATAAAGTCTGTGTGTCTGAAATTCACATAAAGGTAACATTTTTTATTGACGTTACATTTTTTAATATGTTTTAGGGGATAATCATGATCATACTGTCATGAACCATAGATTTTTTACCCCTTGCCCCGAGGGGTATTATAATCATTTTGTCGTCCGTCTGTCCATTCAACAACATAATCTCATTATCTAAAGAATGCATTGACATATCTGTGCCAAATTTTTACTGTGGATGCATCTTGGTATGAAACAGAAGCCTATTAAAAAAAAAAACCAATGACCTTCACCTACTTTTTCAAGGTCAAATGGCTTTGTGCAGTTATAATATATGAGCACTTTCAAATATAAACGTGTATTTAATACGTTACGGGGCAGTTACTTTCTTTTTTTTGTTTTTTGTAACTCACTTTTTATAGTTTTTTTCTTTCTTTTCACCCATTAAACATTTTACAGTGATACAACAGGATAGAATTATAAGAAAATATATCAATAAAAATAATATCTGATGTTAAAAAGGGCAGTAACCTTTCAACAGAATCTTACACTATATATGGCTGCATGGCAGTTTTCGCTATATTTATTCTAATTTTGTATATATATAATGTCTATTTTATTTATTGCCGCTGCCTATTTGGGTAACAACACTGAAATCTGGAATGACAAAGTCTCAAATTCAGTGAAAGCAGTATCTGTCTGTAATTCCTCTTGTAACTGGGAATTCAATAAGAGGGAATGCAGTGTGTTGGAATGCGCTCACCTGGGTTACAGAGGACTAAAAGATGATGAAACTAGAGACGCAAAAGGATGCCAGGAAAGGAGTTGAGTGGAGCTTTCCAGAGTTTTCTTTCTCTTTTTTTTTTTTTTTTTCTTCTCCCCTCTTACCTCCTCCTGCCTCATATTCCCATGGCTATGAACAGCCTGTTTGAAGTGGTTTTAGGTTTTGCCTGCTACTGCTCTCACCATCGTTGGCTTATTGTTCTCCCTCTAAAACTCTTTTTGGTCTTCTCTCGCTCTCTGTCACTCTTCCCTCTTCAGAAAATGCTGGACGAGTGCCAAGACAGAAGGAGCTGTCAAGTCCTTGTCAACAGCCGCGTGTTTGGGACAGACCAGTGTCCTGGCAGAAGTAAATACCTCATTGTCTGGTACAAATGCAGACCTAGTAAGTCCCTCATCGCCCCCGTATCATCATGCAAGTGACACACATTTCTGTCCAGTTCAGGCAAAGTGTGGGTATATTCGTTTGCAGTTACAATAAAGAACGATATTAATATTTAGTTTCAATTTTGACGGGGATTATGTAACAGTGGAGGCATATTTATTAAAAAAAAGTTGCCTGCTATAATTGTGTTTCTTGTTTAAATTAACAATATAACACAACATTCGGATATTGAATTCCACATAATTTAACCGTCCAAAACTTTAAAAAGCCTCCAGCGACAAAACAACATCCACTGATCTAAACAGTTAAATAACTTCTGAACTAATCATATAAATAGGATTGAATAATTGAGGTAAAATATGACCTATTTGGATGTTAAAAGGCTCTGAAACACGTCTTCTTCTGCAGCAATTGGTTCACCAGTAAAACCAATTATAGTTTAATAAAAATTACACAGTTTTTTTTTTTTTTTTTTATCTTTGATTAATGATATATTTTCCCAAATAGGTCACTTTTTCTTCAGTTTTCTCTGTTCTGATATAATAAGTTGTGAATTTTCTCAGAGATTTTATGAACATCTACATTTTCAGTTAATGTACAATAGGAAAATGTCATTTTCACTGAAAAATGCAGAGAATGAAATGACAAATGGCAATAAATCACCTGAGAAAAGGTTGAATATAGAGAAAATGTATTTAGAAGTCATTACATAAAGTAGCCGTAGGTGTTAATTAATGACTGATGATGTAGGATTAATGACTTTTGAAGCATTAAAACGTTTTTCACAGCTTTGTGACAGTGACTCATTTGGACATTCAGAGGCTCCGTAGTGAACTCATTGATTCACCAGTAAAAGATGAAGCTGGTTTTGACATTTACTTCATGTATATTTTGCTGAACATGTCATTTTTTCTTCCGTTTTATCTGTTCGATCGGATAACCTTTGTAATGGATAGTTTATACAAGTATGCATTTTTATAATTTAATGGGGTTTTTTTTGCACAAAAACAAAGACAAAAATTTGGTATGCTTTTATTTTACCGATCCAGCCCAATTGAGAACAAATCGGGCTGAATGTGGCCCCTGAAAGAAAATGAGTTTGAGACCCCTGATCTACAAATTCAGTATTTAACAAGTGGTGTCAGGGGCAACAAACCCCGCCCCTCGCAAACGTTTTACCTGATTTGCTGTATCTCTTATCATTTGCGAAAACACATTTT
>JAPTYQ010000017.1:26734857-26746687 GCA_029814465.1 Ostorhinchus cyanosoma | reverse complement strand
CACCAGAGTGGAGCCGCTGGTGGGTCTTCAAGTTACTTGTGCTACTGAATCGCTTATGGCAGACCTGTGTCAAAACACCCAAAGACATATATTGTAAGCTTTTCATACCTAAATTCAACTCTCAGTTATAGTTGTTGCTTGTCCAAACAATGGAAGCTAAGGAAAAGAGAAAATATAATAAAACCTTATTAAATGAACCATACCTTGCATTCATGAGGCTTCTCCCCTGTGTGAACCAGGTAGTGTTTCTGCAAGTGGGCTAGCTGAGTGAAGTTTTTGTTGCAGGTTTGACACCTGAAGGGCCGCTCACCACTATGTACTCGTAGATGAACCTGAGAACAGAATGTCAAATGTAAGTGCTCACATCATTCTATCGCTCTACAGTTGTATTTTCAAGACCAGGTTAATGTGAAAAGCATTGTTTCCCACCATGCTTTTAGAGGAACTAACCTTGAGGTTAGAGAGCTGCCCAAAGACCTTTCTACAGACATTGCACTCATAGCGAATCTTTCCATTCTGCCTGGTAAGAGGGTAGGACAGGGTCTTATAGCCAATGCTCTGTTCTCCTTCTTTTGTCTTCCTGAGATCCATTGCATCTTCAGTTTTGGCGTGAGTGGCAGAGGTGGGTTTGGAGGGCAGGTAGTCTGAGGAGGCAGCCATACCAACTGGTGGTGAGCATCCTCCAGGTGCAAGAGAGGGCAGTGACCCACGCAGTGTGGTGACCATGGATGAGGCACTGGACGTGGCAGGTAGAGGGAGGTCAGTGTGGACATTGCTGGGTGGAGAGTGTCTCAAATCTCTGAGGTTATCAGGTGGTGTGAAGTTGGGAATCCTGAGGTAGTTGGTCCTTTTGGAAAAGAGTTCCTTGCTGTCTTTGTGCTCAGTAGTTGGTGAAAGACTTGAGATGAGGTCTTGTTTGCTGTTAGATAGTGCAAGTGTTAAGTCCTTGTGTCTGTTGGTCAGAGGATGGAGAAAGTGTGCATAGCTGTCAAATGGCAGGAAATGAGACGATAGAGTTAAGTGGGGCTTCATTCGGTCACCATAGAGTGGATATGTATGAGGTAGAATGTTAAGGCCAAGTGAGTAGTGAGGCAGTAGATATGGAGCCTGTCGGAGTCCAGGGTGAACATGATTAGGCACAGAGGGCTCTTGGTAAGGTTTGGCGATTGCAGGCCCTTGACTGTGATGAAAGTTGAAGTGCAAACTAGATGGGACAGGACTACTTAGAGCTGGCCTTTTGGCTGCAGGTGGGCTGCAGGATGGCAAGTTTGCATATTGATGGCTATGAATGGATTCTGAGGGGGGCTGGATTGGGTAGAGGACACGAGGGCAGAGGGGAAAAACTGAGGGCTTGGTCTGCGATAAAGGACTGTTCGGGCGCCTGGGGCAGGTGGGTAAGGACCTAGAGGGCTCGTCCCGGAGAATTTCAGAGACACTGTGTCCTCGTTTCCCTGTTGTCTTTTCCTGAGCTTGACTCTGATCTGTAGGACAAATAAACAACAGAAAAGTTAGTTGCAATAACTTTTAAAAAATAAAATAAATTCAATATTAATGTATCTCAACAGTGGCTCATACACATATGATGATGCGTATTTTATTTCATTGGTATCACCTTAAATATTTACTTTCAAATGCCTCTTATCCACCCTGTTATGCTTTGATGACAATTTGTAAGACATGTGTGCACAATGGGGCAATTTAGTTGGAGTTTTTTTTTGAAGCTGTCTTCCAGACCTGCTTGGGCACTTTCCGAAAATGGACACCAGAGGTGAAACAATAGGCGTCTGATCAGGATACAGATAGTGTGGAGGACAGGAGTTAGTGGATACAGTATGTTATTTGCATTAGAGGGCAGGTCAATTTTAAATGTGTTTTCTCTCTAAAAGATCAAACACTGGACTCAAAAATATATTTTCACTTGCCTACAAGTATGATGAAGAGTGATGAACCATAGATTGGACTTAAATAACAATTCTAAAAATCTGCTTGATTGTGAAAAACCTAAAGTTACACATAATTTAACAAGTAAACAACACAGAAGTTTCCTCAGTATTCTGCACACAGGACAGGTTTTGATGTAACTGTCAACGGTTCCACTTCATAGACAGGCAGCCATGAGGAGAGCTTCTGTTTTACTAACTAATTCCAGAAAAGACAAAGGACAAGAGCTGACAAACAGAGGAAGACAAATACAGAAATATACATGTACATTTCACCTACTCTCGGACACAATTAACACCAACCCACACAAACACAGAGGAACCCTTATCTACAGTGTTACCCTTCCCCCTCTGTAGAGAGGCCAGCTCTCAGCAAACAAACAGCCGACACTCAGTGAGATATCAATCTGTCAGCGGGTCGCCTTGTCAGGAAGTTCAAGTAGTCAGTGGAGCGCTTCCTACCTCTCTTCCTTCTTAAGAGCCAAGTAAATAAGAGGAGTTGTGCCAAAATGCTGTCAGCACCTGAGGCAGCCCAACACACTCCGATGTGTGTGAGTGTGTTTCTAAATGAGTATTTTGTGTGCATGCAGTTTCACATGTGCACTCTTTGTGTTTATGAATGAAAACCAAAATGCTTTGTGTCTGAATGACCTTCCAGCTGTGCATTAAAAAGGGAAACGGCAACATTGCCTATAGTCCTGAAATTGGTCTCATCTTACTTAGGGACTATGGCTACACCTGGAGACAGGTCCTCTCTCCTTTCAGGACTTTACTCTCTTCTTTTGTGTCCTTGTTTAACAAAGGGCTGTGGGTGTGACTGAGTAACTTCTTAAACACCCACACAAAGAGTATGTCAGTCGGTTTGTGGTTTGATTGGGAGCCTACTCCACAGTGACAATACACACCAGATATATCTGAAAGTGTGGGCACAGAGACAGTTCCTGGATGCACAGCACTACTCAGTACTTTTACAATCTTAAACCGATAACACCACACACATACATACCAAGACTGTCAGCAGCTAGGTGCCCCAGTGGAGGGTAGTTACAGCGTTGGGCAAACTCAAAGCAGTACCACACCAAAAGCTCCTGGCCGGGCTGAAGTGGTTTTATGGTGTAGAAGAAGATATCCAGGCCACTTTGGCAGGCTACCAGGTTCTGCTCATCTGTAGCACGGGCTGGGTTGACATACCGCATCCAGTTGCTTTTCTCCTCATTTAAACCATCTAATATGTGGTGTAAACGCCCCTCTGAGAAGACCTACAGCACAAGAGAATCATAGATAGAAAAAAAGAAGAGACATAAATTTAGATGATGATGATAACTGAAAACTGTGAATGTGAAACCATGATGTCAGTAGTTTCGTGATGCCTTTATGGTAAATACTGTATATTCTTTCAGGTGAGGTAGGTGCTGCCTGCATTTATAGAACATCTAGTTATGAAAACAACATTTCACTTGATGACTAGTCTATAGTAGTGGGTATGCTGTTCTCACTCATCCAAGCATGTCATTTTTGTACATCTCATTTTCTGCTGAAGTTAAAGGAATTAAAAAGAGATTGGTCATGTAACTTTCTTATTTTTAATATAGTTAATCCTTAAAGTGGGGCTGCTGCTTGAGTTGTGGCTGTGGTGTTAACACATTGTCTATGTTGTAACTGTTTAAAGTTTTGGTTGAGGTTGCATGATTTTAAGGTTGCTGACTTTAAACTAACATTACGCAGGCACATGTGTGTAATGGAAGATGTCCTGATGCTGATGATTTGTAGCATAACAGTTCTCAGGCTCAAAGCCACTTCCTTGCTTAGTCAGTGTGAGAGTTTGTGAATCTGGAGAAGCGCGGACATGTGTATGGTGTGTTTTACTGGCAGTGATACCACTGCCGAGAGAAGCGGAGAGAGAGCAGAACCGCTGCGTCACTGAAACCAAACAGCTGTATGTGACCTCAGACAGCACCTCACAGTTACAAAGAATGATACGTTGTTCTTGCACATTTAAACCAACTCACTTCAGCTTGTGGCATTTAAAGATACAAAAGCCCTGACAGAGAGAGTCAGGGTTTCACTGAATGTCAAATCTTTACCACAACTGCTAACTTGTGCCATGCCACAACCACAGCAGCTTCTCCAGATGGAGATACAGGATGTGAACAGTTATGAAAAACAGTCTCACTAACAATGCAATACACAAATCCAGCAAGGTAAATGCATCTCACTTACCCTCCAAAAATATTTCCTGTCAGCATCTTTCGGCAAAGTTTCATTGGTGTAGCTTTCTCCCACCAGAGGGCCAAAACGTGTCCCCTTAGGAATCAGCTCCTTACTGGTCACCCCAAGCACCTGTTCATTCCAAAACAATACAGCATCATCAAACAACAGGCGGGACCCAGTCTGTGTTGGAAAAATCTAAGTGGAGCTATGGGATTCTTCAGAACATAGACCCCTTTGTGTGACTGTCCACTCCATGGCTGTTTCTTAATAATTAGCCAACGGGAACTACCCTAATCAGTGGAAATTTATCCCATTGGAAATAGCCAGTCTGCATCAAGAAAAAGGAAATAAGCAGCCAAGCTATTAGTTCTTTCAGTAGTGTGGGCTGCCATGACAAATTGGCTACAGATAAATTGACTGTGACAGAGGAATCCTTTCCTTCACATGCTGAATATTTCATAAGCCAATCACCCATGTTATCTTTAGTTTCTCTACCATATTAAAATTTCACCACTACTCTTGTTCTGCTACCTCCAGGTGTGAAACTCACCCCTCTGTCTCAGGCCTCCAGGGTGGGGAAGAGAGGATAGTGTGTCATGGTCACACCCCAACTAGTCACCTGCAGCTTGAGCTCTTAGTTCAAATCCCCTAAAGCAATGGTAATGTATTCTCCCTTTCATCTCAAAGTAATATTGGCACAGTATACCCAGATCAACCACTACATGCAGCTCGACTAGATTTGATCCAGCTAGTTTTACCTGGCTTTGTCCTACTGCTCCGTT
Source organism: Ostorhinchus cyanosoma (assembly GCA_029814465.1). Taxonomy (NCBI): domain Eukaryota; kingdom Metazoa; phylum Chordata; class Actinopteri; order Kurtiformes; family Apogonidae; genus Ostorhinchus; species Ostorhinchus cyanosoma. The sequence goes on along the minus strand of JAPTYQ010000017.1, from coordinate 26,741,754 downwards.
CAAGGTGCCCTTGTCTCACAGATTATAGTAACTTATCCTGTTCTTTGGTATCAACAAGACTCCAGACGGACCTTATTAGAAGGTCAAAGTGGTAGTACAGGTATTTTGCGACAGAATACGGTTCTACTTCCTCTGATCTCACCTGACAACTATCTTTCATCTAAAGAATGTCAAGACTATTTTTAAAGGAAAGCTAATGTTTCCTTTTCATGAATAGTGTTCATCTTTATTCATGCATGACTACACTGTCTGCAATTTGTGGCCCTTGTAATCATCTTCTATTTGCATGCAAATAAATGCAGCTTCCACACACTTAACCCATAAAGTGGGTCTCAGTGCCTGTGCGTCGCTTTATGGCGTAATTACATGCTAGGACAATACGTTGGGAATCTGGGGTAGCTACTAATCATAGACATCTCAAGCTGTGTGCTGAGCGTGTTTGGCTATTGTCTACGTCTTTGCCTCAACACATGCATTGCAGAGAGGAAAGGCTGAAATTAGACAACAACATGTCAAGTACTTCCCGACTGAGGATGGATGAGTGGATGGAAGGATGTTAGAGTGACGTAAGAGGTCCGGACTTACACAAAACATAAACAACTATAGCACACGCACGCTTAGACACTGTTTAGATAAATTACCTGGAGATATATATACTACAACAACCTCTAAAAAAAAAAAGTGAAGTACGGATTTGATGGTCTGATGGACATTTACAGGTACTGGTTTTTTCAAGTCCACTTGTGCGTACCTCTGCTGAATTTTGGCAGCATTTCAGGGCCAGGTTTCTGGGTAAGGATCTCTCGGCTCTCGTCCTGGTGTTCTGGTTTTCCACATCTTCTTCCACAGGTTGGTCCATCACAATATAAGTGCATTTCTCTTCGAAATCAGTTTCTCTCCACACCGTCATGTCTACATCTTGTGTTTCTTGAATGGTTGCAGTGAGGACCCCTGTGTTTTGCGGTGATTTTTCCGAGGTTAACATGTTGGCGTTGCACTAGGAGGTGGCCTACAAATGAGACAGAGACAAAAAAAAAAAAAAAAAATTGGCAAAGTATTTTCTCATTGTCTGTTATATGAGTAGTAGATTCTTCACATTCCTCTCCTTTTCCTTTGTGTCAAACGGACACTACAAACAACAGGCGAATTCTCATCAAGGGAAGTGGGGTTTTGAATGGAGCTAAAAAAAAAAAAAAAAATCAGAGTGTGAGGTATGACACAGAAGAGGCAGCAGCGTCGTGGAGATGATAACGGAGGAGTGTTTGAGAATCTAACATTCCCATCAACTACCGGCCAAACAGACTTCAAAGTCCAACCTTCGTGCTGGCTGCCCCGTTGCCCCCGCTGTCCCATACATCCTGTGACTATGCACACAACCTCTGGGCTATGAGGGAGGTTCCTGTGCACGTCAGCCCCGGAGCAGGACCACTTTCACAAGGAAACCAGCATTCCCAGTGAATCAACCAGACTTCCTTTGGACTGACTGGAACCTGGCTCTCAGCCAGGTCTAAACTGTCTTTCTCTTTCTTTTTTTGTCTGTTGTTACTCTCCTTCCTTCCCTCCCTCCCTCCAAACCCAATGAAGATGTTTGCCGGATAACTCATCCCTGACAAAGACGCTGCTGATGGGATGAAACTGACAAAAAAGTGAAGTGTGGGAAAGTTGTAATTAAAAAACAATGCTTGATAGTGGCTTTTCAGATACTCTGCTTTTTTAGGCGCATCACTTTACCTCAGAGATTGTGGTAGATAAGGTCTGTGGTTGGTTATACTTAGTAAGAGCTCATGTGATCTGTGTTTCGATGCTAAGTAAAAGAAAAACTGAAAATGAAGGGGAAACATTGCGAGCCATAAAGTTACCAAATCACACAAAATCTGCCAATAAATATCACCTTAATCACCTTTATCACCTTAATAAATAGAAAGTGTGTCATCCTTGTAAATGTTGCATAAAAGTCAGATCTTGACACCACGCTGCAATATTACCTTCTTAAAACAATATCAATAACAAAATACAATTCTAAGCTTTTAACACTTATCAGAGAAATGCAGAAACCAACTGAGAAATATGGAGTTTAAAGATGATGTTTCACCCTCTTTTTTTTCTCTGAAGTTTGTCACCACAGCTGACTCGAAATGACTGTGACAAGTGTGACAAGTCACTGTGAAACCATCGAATTCAGTGACACAGCAGAATTGATATTCTGAAAATCAAGACTTGAGTCAGTGGTATAACAGCTGTGGCTCGGATGACGACATGCAACAGGTTAACTGTAGAATGTACATTTTACTACCATTTCACCCAAATATCATAATAATAATAAAAAAAAAAGCAAATAAAAAATAAATTGATTTGAAGGAAAACAATATTATTGGTAATAATGTCGAATATTTCTCCAGATTAATATCAATAAGATGATTTAAGGATGATGTTACAAACTTACTGTGAAGCCTGGAGGAGTCACACATAAGGCAGGTTGTCTGTGCCCTCCTTAAGCTTGAGTGTCTTTCCAAAACCAGTATCTGTTCTCTGGTCTCTCTCTGTCTCTTGTATTGTATATCTTCTGCTCACAGTCTCTTATCCAGTCTCTCTTGTGTACCTGTGTGTGACTGACTACTCAACTGAGCATGCAAGTGTGAGACTCTTTCTTACATGGGAGGAGAGAAGGTGTGTGTTAGAGAGAGAGAGAGAGAGAGCAATAGAGATACACACCCTCTTCCTCTCATGCTCCCTCCCCCTCCTCCCCTTTGCCCCATGACTCCTCCTAGGAGAATATTTGTGTGTATCTATGTGTGTGTATGTGTGTGTGTGTGTCACTCTCTCGCCCCAGGGTGAAGGGCTTTCTCCAGGGGGGTGCATTGGCTGTCACACAGCTATGTCCGGATCAGACAAATACATCTTTATTTTCTGACAGTCTTTCCCTCCATCTCTAGGTGAGAAGAAGACATACCTGTGTTGTGTTTTTTTCGGAGTCAAACCAAACGACAGAAAGGAGATGAGATCACCTCGGTCCATAAGTAGTGTCAACATTTGGAAAATAAAAGTCGAACATCTTTTTTTTTCTTTTTTTTTTTTTAGATACGTCACGTTCAAGTCGATTCCTCTTTAGCTCTTAATGACTCATGTGAGATCTATTCCTTGCCAGCGAAACAGTATGTTGTTAGATCATAAACCACACAAGGAAATCACTAAAGAAGTATTTGAGATACTGGAGGCCATACCATAAAAATGACTCAAACACAGTTGTTAAAGTGACTTCCTGTATATGAAACAATTATATCCAAATTTTCATCACAGTGCGAGATTGTTGTATTTCTATATCTTTTATTTCATTTTTTTTTTTGCCTTTTTGACTCATTGATACAGATCGTACACCTATCGGAGAAATACAGAGAAAAGTATGGATGGTATTGGCTTAATAACATAAGAACTTGAGTCTTGAAACTGAAACATGTGAAACAGCTGATTATTGGGCACAATTTGCAGAAATACAAGTGATATATTAGAGCACTGCAGGCATACACACATTGAATTATGGCCTAATGTTACAAAAACAATCTAAAATTGGGATAACGCTGTGCTATGATGAGAAGCACAAATAAATTAATCTCTTCTCCTACTGGCGTATTCTGTGTTTTTTTTCCCCTCTAAGCAGACCTGTGTCCAGCTGTGTTTCTTTATCATACGGGGGTGGAGGTGGGGGTGGGGGGGGTGAGATCCAGAACGCGCCGTAGCTCAGCTTTCACTTCAGTCTCTTCCGTTCTTGTTCTTTTCTCCACAGGTTGCGTTTGACTTGGCAGGCTGCCAGTCACCTTTAGAATTGTCAGAATTTTTAGACACGCCATCCGCGAGCTTGGCACGTGCCATCCTCCAAACAACAGTCTGGTCTGTGCGCTCCTCAGACGTGCATTCACAGTTTGCACATTGTTCTCGTTTACTTTCTCCATTTTTTTTGTTGTGGGGTTGGAAGTTCATATTGCATCGCTGTGCGTCAAGTGGATTGGGTTCCTCGTAGGCTCTCCAGCATTTCTGTGGTGTTTTGTCCTTCTTTTCACGCATCCTGTTCCACTCACCACACCTGACCAAGCTACTAATTACGGCTGCTGACATGAGCCACCATATAATTTAAAATCCACTTCTTCTCTCACTGTTTCTCGCCTTCTCTCTGCCTTCAGTCATCTCATTCAACACCTTCTATTCAGCTTTGCTCTCCTCCACCTCCTCCTCTTCCTCTCTAATGCCTCTCTATATGAACCGTTTCTTCACTACATCCATTACTCATATGTACTGTGTGAGTAATTCCTATAATGACAGCACGGACTGTTCACATTAGCCGAGATTGCACTCAGGCCTTTGGTTTTGTGTGGGTGGATTTTTCTGAGCGTGAGCCTATACCTGTTCATTTAGGTGGTAGTTGACCCGGTGTATCTCATAGTTGACGTGACATTGTTCGAATGACAGGATGATGAGTAGACTTAAGGAGATGTGAAAATGACTGCCTAAAAATGACATTACAGTTTTTTGAAGTTAGTACTGTGAATGTGGAGCGATGGAATGCGACAGAAATGGAGATGTGTCATGTAACAAAGGTCATATATGTACCCGGCATTACCAAAGCAAGGCAATATCACGGTTGAAAGGCCAGATTATCTAAATTAAAAAACTGTCATTGTCACTTAACTCTAGAAATGTTTAGTCATGCAGATGGTTGTATTTTGTCGAGATTAGTGGCATAGAATTTACAGATATACTGCAGATATCTCAGACACAGATCAAATACACTGTCACCGCATAGAGTTGGAAGAAAATATTTCTACCTCTTCCCATGAAGTGATTGTGATCATGCAATTTATTCCCGATAGATAAAGTGTAACTGAGACTCAGTATGTAATCGTAAGTGGTCAAAGGTGATTACTAAGGCATATAAATAGGAATAAAAAGCTAAATGTGTCAAATTATTCCAACTTTATGGAAATACTGTACATGCAGAATACGAGGTAGAAGAGAAAAAAAAATCATAGAAGGTGTTTCATTGTGTTAAAAGTCACAAATTGTAAATGTTTAGAAAGGAAGCAGGTGCTCATCAAGGACAGGAGCAGAACTGATGGAAAACAAAAGGGTAAAAAAAGGACTGACATAAAACAAATGAACGAAAAAAAAAAAAAGAATAGGTCATCAATGTTCAGGAAAGAAATACAACAGCCAGAAAGAAAGAATGAAGTCTTTTATCAATACAAAAGTTGATCGTGTGTAAGTAGGGCTGAATTGAAAAAAAAAAAAAAACAATTGAAAAAAGACCTTTATTTTATGTTTTTTTTAACAACAGTCCTTTTTAACATTTTTTTTTTACATGCAGAATATAATTGAAAAATCGAATTCTTATTTTATTCTTCTATTTATCTTTTTGCGGTTGTTTTGCGCATCATTCATTTCTACCGTTTACATTCAGGCGTACATGTGAACTCCATAAATGTGGGTTTTTTTTTTTGTTTTTTTGCAGTTTGGGTAGTTCCTTTTAAGCCATGAAAAGTTTGTTTTTACTGCAGAGCAAAAAAAAGTACATTTTCAGTGAGTGTCAGTCACTGAAATCTCGTGACACAGTCTCTTGGTGCCTTCAGGGTCTTTTGTAAATGGTCAAGGTAGCTCTAGCCCTGTAATTTCCATGCCTCAGTCTTTACCTGCCTAGGGTCATTTCTCAGAGTGGGACTAAAGGCTACCCCTCCTTCGCTGTCACCTCCCTCAAGGATGAGGACAATGATCTTTGCCAGGGATGGTGGAGACTGAGCCCATTTTATAACCCATTACTGCTGAAATGCTTGACATGGCCTCCACCTCTGCCTTTCTTGAAGTTTTATAGCCTCTCTGAAGGAGAAATATTTCACATTCTATCGCAACCATCATGTTGTCACATCCCCCTACTCTCACCCGTGTCACCCTCACTTTTTCCTTGTCATACTGAGCTGTTATCATCCTGTCAGCCTCAAAGACCTTCCTCATTCATTTGTTCATTTCATGTTACTTTAAGCGATTTCTTTTGCCATATATTACCCGGGAAGTATTCATCTTTTAGTTGAGAAATCAATCATATATATATGTGCTTTTGCGGACGGACGTTAGCTCTATTCACATGATGGGACTCAGAGACAAATGTGTTTCCAACTGAAAAACAGAAAGCTAACTCGTCTTTCTTGTGTGTTTTTTTTTTCTTCTTTCTTTCCGATTTCAGGTGTGAATGTGAATAAATGTCAGCAGGGAACAACTGCCACCACCCACCTAGTCCACCAACCACCTTCCTTCAACTGGTGGATGATCTTCTGTTGACAAGCCAAGGGTTATTATCGTGGTTTCAGACCTAAGAGGAATGCTAGCAGATGTCTTTTCAAATCCTGACAAAACCACCCACAGAGATGAGGTGAAAACACTATCACTGTACTCAGCAGAGTGTACACATTTCCAACTTGTTAATGAAAGACAAAGCCCAAAACTTGAGGATCAAGCAAGACGACATGAATGAACTCACAAAGGCCAATAACAACATGTTGTCTTTACAGTTACATAACGCAGGAGTTCCAAAGACCCTACAAAGAATTTCTGAAAATATGTAAGTATTTTGAGAGAAAACGCATGTAAGGTGGTTTTTTTGGATGTCTGTCAAGAGTTCCACGGACTCATTGGCGAGTTTTTTTTTGTTTGTCTGTTTGTCAAACTACTAAAAAAAAACTACTGGACCAATTCCATGAAATTTTTGGGAAAGATGCGAGGTAGTCTAGAATAGATCCCATTAAATTTTAGTGAATATAGGTCAAAGGTCAAGGTCACCAAAAAAAACGTTTGCGAGGGGCCGGGTTTTGTTGTGCCTGGCACCACTTGTTGATTATTGTAAAATCCATCATGAGT
>JAPTYQ010000017.1:26315475-26333063 GCA_029814465.1 Ostorhinchus cyanosoma | reverse complement strand
CAACTGCGCACAAAAAAACAAAAAAAATGCAGAAAATAACCAAACACTGTTGAAATAAATGCTCCTGTTAGTAATAAAAAACACATGAAGGCTATTTATTATGTGTTTAAGGACAGAATATTCAGAGTTGGCCTTCAAAAAGACAACAAAATGATAATAAATATGAGTAATATTACATTGAACTCCAAATAAGTGCGTGAGAGGAAGACAGAGATGCGTCTTTTCTGAATCCTTCTAGCTGATCCCAGAGCAGAGGTTGGCCTTTGCCTTTCAGTGACGCCATGTCAGGCCAGCTGTGGCCGGACGCACACACTCTTATGTCCAGCGGAGATCCAGATGTGCGTCACTTCTTCCCCGTTCCTGCGGTGCGCACACTTGCTGAGGTTTGCCTTGCTGTGGATATTTATACGATTTAAATAACCTACCTCAGATTTTTTGTTGTTGTTGTTGTTGTTTGTACTGGGAAAGACATACAAGGACAAGCCAAACTTTTCTAGAGGATGTAAATAAATAAGTGTGTAGAGTGTCTCCTTTAGAGGACAGGCAGTGATTAGTTAAATCACAGTTACAGACCTGATTCCCTCCCACCATTATGAGTCTATTACTGCATGGAAACTAATCCATGGATTGTCTGCTTTGTTTGGGTTTGGACACTGGCTATTTGAGACTGTGGACTGTGGTGGAAAAGGGATATCTGAGGCTCCTTCAAGCAGGAGCTGAGAAATCTAGAAAGACAAGCAGTGTTTTTTGGGGGGCGATTCTGGGTTTCCGTGAGAGAGGAAATGTGCTCTTGTTGTGTAAGTGGTTTGGATTGTAGTGTTTGATATCCAGGGGAGGTGTAGTATTACAACTTAACTAATTTTAATCAAAACATGTGAAACGTTATCCCCTCTTGATGTAAGCCTGCCTGGGCTGAATCTCAGGGTCGGCCCTGGTTTGTTGCCTTTGGCTGCAACTCTCTCTGTGGTTTGGGATATGGCTTGTCACTCTCACAAAGCAGATGTTTGTCTGAACTGCCAAAAAGAAACAAAAACAACATTGTGGGAAGTGGAGGGGCGGGTTAAAAAAAAAAAAAAAAAAAAAAAAAATGCCCGTCTTTCGTTAACAAGAAAACTGCAAGATGACATGACGTAGAAGTTGTGTGGACATAAGAGAGTTAATATCAGTGTAGTAGTGGATCTGAATTGGACAAGTGTAAATCTGACAGATGTTCACCTTTAAAATGAGCCCAATTTGAAAGAGCCAGCAGCTGAAAGAAACACAGGAAAGCAGGATTTCGAACTCAGCTGAGGTCCGGTCCCAGTGTTGTCTCTGTAATACATCTGTTTCAACACCACATTCAAAACTACTCCCTCCACGTCAGACCCGTGTGCAGCACCAGACACCGGATACTTAACTTTAATCATCGTTAGGCATATTTAGCTGGATATGATACCACTGCTTGCACTCACCCACACACTCTTTGAGACACACACACAGCAGAAAGTGAGCAAGCAAGGGAGAGATCCATTTCTTGGAGGCCCTAGTGCAGAGCAGAGGTCGGAGTGAGGAAAGTAGGGGAAAGAATGTGCAGTCAGTACTACAGCACTACAACACCACCACAGCAGACTGGCTGTGCTGGAAAAGGGTGAAACCTGAGAGGCAGAGCTGTGTCGGGTGTCAGGGCTTGAAGGTGCTGGGGTGGAGGGGTGGATGGTGAGGATGGAGGATGGAGGGGTGGGGAGGGTATAGAAGAGAGGCAGAGGAGAGACACAGAGGCAAGGGGAGGGACGGGGAAAGCTGGAGAAAGAGAGAGAGAGTGGTGGACATTGGAGAGAGAAGAAGGGAGAGGAGCGGGGCATTTCCGAGAACCGTGGGACCTCGCTGTGGTGTAGGGTGTCCCGCTCTGATTTCTGCCCGTTCCGGATCAGGTTTCTCCTCCAATCCGGTTCTCCCAAAAGCCACAGAGCGAGGTGGGTGGATAAAGAGAGAGACCTTTGTGTTTTTTTTTTTTTTTTTTTTTCATCTGGTCGTAAAAAAAAAAAAAAAAAAAAAAAAAAAAAAAGGACCACACATCCCATCTGCGGGGAAACAGTTTTCTTTTCTCCCCCTTTTTTCCAATTAAAAGAGATAAACAAAGGATGATTCATAGATTTCACACTGGTGTTAGGTTTTAAACCTTTCCGTCTCAGATTTAGCAAGAGTAAACAACTTGAATACATCATGGAAAAAGCGTCATACTGTACTCCACTGTGCCCGTATTCATTTCTCCACCAGGGTTGGGGCTGAGAAAGAATCCCTCGCATTGATTCAGAGTAGGAAGGTCTGATTATGTTTAACATTGGATAAAAAATTCCACTAACAACCTTATGATGCACGGTCACAATTTCCCATTTGCAGACAGGCCGGGGCTAAGTTACCTTATCCGTTTACATAGAACATTAATCAGTGATTTCTTTTCCTGTTTCTCTCTTTTGCAGACTTTTGCAGAAAGCACAATGAATGAGCTCCTGGGATGGTACGGATATGACAAGGTAGATCTCAGAGAGTCTGAGGCCAATGAGATCCGAAACTACAGAGAAAGGCGTCAGCATGTGTCTGTGCTAAAAGGTGAGGGCAGGCGTCGACAGTTCACTGTTAGTATAATCTTCTTGAATACACACTATCTGACAGGTTCTGCAGGTTTTATTGCAGACATTGAGTCATTGCACAAATTTGCTAGACATAATCTCCTCTACCTGCATCTTCTCACATTTCATTCATTCAGTTGCACCCATTGTTTCTCAGCCTGTGCGAACTCAAAATCAGTGTAGGGTATTGTAATGGATGCAGAAGTCATTACTGTATCATGGAAAGCACATTGTGGATTTATGCTATTGTGTTACATTACAAATCCCGGTCATTCCAATTATGCTTATGTCTTTTCAGAGAACTCGTTGCCAAAACCCAAGAGCCTGGACTCTAAAGTCAGTCACTCAGTCCTGGCTATGAAGAGTGGAGAGAGAGATTCCTCCAGTGTCCCGTCCTCTTCACCCTCCTCTTCCTCCACAAGTTCATCCATGACCACGCCCAAAGAGCACAAGAGTGCCCCTGTCATTGTCCCCCTTATAAAGCCATCAGCAGGTACTGTTAAAGGAGCGATGCACTTAAGAAGTAGAGGTGTGTATTGGCAAGAATCAACAATACTAGATGTGATCATGATACGATATATCGCAATATTTATAACAAGGCAATATGTATTGTTGTTGGAATTACACCGGAAATATTCACAAATACTAAGTACATTTAATTTGATCAGAACAGGATCTAATGCGATATCACAAAACATTCCTCTGTAAAAACTTCAAACTTAAAAGGTTTAAGATCCTGCTCAAATGTTTATATTCTATTAGTTGTGAAAATAATACATAGATAGCAGCCAGTCCCTGAATCATCCAACATCAGAATATTATTTTTATATTCTATTTATCTGCCTCTTAATAAGACAATAAAAAAGTGCCTGAAATGACCATTATCTAAAAAAAACAGTGTTAAATAATAATAAATTGAAAATACACACAAAAAAACTAAACACCTAAAAATATCCATACAGTACTTTTTAATATCGATTGTGAAATTAAATATTGCGAAACCGATATTTTCTTACACCCCTAATAAGAAGATTACGATTTGTTCTTCAGAAACTACTTTGTGTTGTATTATAAAAATTAGTTTATGCTGTTGGACTTTCTCTTCTATTCACTCGTCATCTGTGAAGTTGTGTTTCTTCAAAATCACGAAAAAAAAACAAATCCCTTCCTAGTGCAGCTTTCTCCTCTTGGTCTAAATATAAAGACTAAATATAACCTGATATCATTCCATGTGATTATGGAAAAGTGAAACCACTTCCACAAACATCCAGATCAAGTCACACAGAGTTTAGCAACAGAATAGAGTAGACAGAATCTGATCAGTGATTGGTAATTACAGCTGTCAATCACATCTTTACATGTCTGAAAACGCCTGTAATTAGACAAAAAAAAAAAAAAACTGTGATGGAGTAAATGTTCAACAGCTTAAAAGCACATGAAGGGAATAGATACTTTCAGACCACTTGAATTATAATATGCTGAAAGGTAATTATGGATTTTGCAGCTTTAAGTAATGCATTATTGGTGCATGCATTAACTAACAAATAGTCTGAGTTTGCAGTTTAAGCCATTTTATCCCTTGTGCATTATATTATAGCCTTACAAGTTACAGTTTTAGAGGAAGCAGAAGGACTAACCTGATATTTCATTTCACTCTGTACTTCAGTCTAATGTAGTATCGGGAATTTCATTCTACTCATTTTCTGAAGTCATAACTGTCAAGAAGTAACCGACAGTTTCGGTAAAAATCGTTGCCAATGACAGTTTCAAATGAGGTATTTGATAAACCATGTGGGAACAGGTTTCCCCAATACGGGCCCCAGTAAATAAAACCTGAAAGTAAGCACTTCAATCTTTTAGTCATCGTTTCACCTCTAAACCAGAGTGATGGTGTACTTTGCAAAAATAATAAAAATCTGTCACTGTCTGTGTGTTTGCAGACTCCAGAAATCATAGTATCGGAAAAAACAAAGATGTTTTGGCTCCAAGGTCAATAACTCTCTGAGGTTCCTTTAGATTGATTTATATCCTTTCACCCTATTATTAAATGTGCAGAATTTGTTAATAAATAAAGTGAAATGATCAAAATTTCCAAATGATTAGATGAAGGATCAGCTTCAGATCTTTTGAAATGAAAGAGTGACACATGCAGTCTACTAAAAAGCAGTCAGCTGTTAGCAGATATTAACCCTAAAGACATCTAATACGACTCTTTAAATCCTCTGTTATTAGCTCCTGCCTCAGTCTTTATCCATTAATGATGTTATAAACAGCCGCAAACTTAGCCGTGAATAACTTCCGCTCCCTCCATCCTTTTTCTGCTTTTACTCGTCTCAGTGGAAGATGTACAGAATGTGCAGATAGTCTGCGTTTGGTGCCAGAAGGAAGGTGTAAAACGCTACTCGCTCTGTATGGGATCAGAGCTTAAGAGCTTCTGCAGTGAGAAGTGTTTTGCCGCCTGCAGACGTGCCTACTTCAAACGAAATAAGGTAAGCAGAAATGGAGAAAAACATTTTAGTGTAGCCAAAAACATCTACTTATGCCTCAAACTTTTAATGAAGAGTGTGAGCTTTTACAAAAAAATGGTGAATAGTAAAGAATCCCAGGATCAAAACAACTAAAGCATGGTTTATGTCATGAATGATGGATGAATCTGCATTATTTTAACAGTTTGTCATTTGCTATATTCGGTACGTTACCTCACATTTAAACATAAACCTGCATACCTACATGAGTGCTGTATTTCAATAACGGATATGCCAACTGTATCACTCTGCATCCTCAGATGAATCAAATGCTTTCTGTCAGGTAAACAGAGATTTAGAAGCTTGGTCCCCTGATGGTGTGAGGCCATAACTGATGGATTATTTTCCAAGAATTTAAACAGGGGCATCTCTGAGAACACACTCTCTAGTTATGGAGGAGTCTGTGGAAGTGGTGGAAGGGAGGTCAAAGTTTGTCTAGGACACTTAGTATCAGTTTCATGTTAATGGAGTAGGGACCAGCCATTAAGTGGATCTGGTTGGGAGGACAGGAAGGCGGCATCTACGGAGCAGCGCTCTGATGCACATTGCCATGATTTTTCACCTTCTATTAGGACATAGATATGGCATGTTTAGAGGTACAGGGTGACAAGCAGTTGTATCAGCTTTCATTCTGTTGTTTATACTGTGGTAGGTTTATTCACATGACAACAGAGACAAAAAGGAGGGCTGAACAGACTCTGAGCGCAACAAGCCCTCTAGTTTTTCCAAGGCGGGGAGGAAGGCATTGCCATTGGCTTGTCACTGCTTGTCTGAGAGGAAGGCCAGAAGGCCTGGGGCGAGGTGTCCACTTTCAGTGCATACCTTACCTTCAGCTGCCTCATGTTTCGTAACTCAACACGACTCAATGGGTCACAGAGATGGGGGAGCACTTAGATCCACAACATATCAGCTTACATGAATCAAGAGGAATTTCCTATATTAATAGTGGCAAGGCCATTAATAATATGACAATACATCTCTTGCATTATCTCCTTTCTCAGTTGTACGATCATATCTGTTTCACAACACAGTGATTTCCCTTTGTTGTACTGACATTTAGGTTTGGGTTCCACACACAGACTACTTCTGACCTTGATGACAAGACAAACATTTGAGGCTATTTTCTGCACTTGTTATATAAGACGATCAAATTTGGTTGAATGACCACAGAATAATTCCTGTATAGCATTTAGATTTAGGAGCAACTGCCTCTATGTCACTATGAATTGGAGAATTAATCCATCAAAACTAGGCCAAACTGAGGTCTTACTAACTGCTTCACAGTGGTTCATGTCATGTCACACTGTGGTTTTCCCCTGTCAGGCCAGAGATGAAGACCTCCATGGTGAGAGATCTCCCCAGCACACCCATACAGAGGACTCGCCCAGACTGGTGCTGAAGATAAACAGCAACGTTCGAGTAAGGGCTCACTATCAATGTGTCTTTTGTTTTCAAGTGTAACGTATTAGTATACTCATGCTATAAAATTACAAAAATAAGTACTTTAATAGACTTTGTGCCTGCATTGTGTTAGTGAATCTACTGTTTATGTCTTTAAAGGTGTTGTAGCATCTGATGATGTAATAAGTTCCTGAAATTATAGTGAAATTTGCACTAAACCTAAATGAAGATATGATAAAACCTGGAATCCTGACTGATATTGAAATAACATGATAATATAAACTGAAAATGAATATAGTATTAAAATTTGGAATAAACAATACTGTACAGTATTACAGATACAGACAGATCAGTTTTATTTGTCCTCAATATAATAAGGTATTATACTATATACATTATCAGTCAGTGACATTTTATTTGTAATATCTATCCAACTATTACATTTTGGGGGTTTTACTCTGTGGTCACCCGATAAACTACTGCACTGATTTTCATGAAACTTGATGTAAACACAGAATGAACTTCTAAAATTTTGGAGTATATTCCTAAAAAATGATAGAGGGTACAAATATTTATTTATTTATTTATTTATTTATTTATTTATTTATTTATTTATATATACTGATGAGCCCCAAGCTAACTTAGAACTAAACCTACTAAAATTACCTTTAGCTGGCTATAATTTTTTTGTAAAGTAGTTTTGCTCAGGTTAAGTGCTTTTTTATTGAGTTTTCATGCATTATAATATATTCAGGAAATGATTTTGGATGTTGCAGTTCTCCCATTTTTCTAACTTTGTATTGACCCTCCACAGTCTCTCTCCCCTGTACCTCAGGTTTGTGACTGGTGCAAACATGTCCGCCACACTAAAGAGTACCTGGACTTTGGAGCTGGCGAGGAAAGGCTCCAGTTCTGCAGCACCAAATGTCTGAATCAGTACAAGATGGATGTTTTCTACAGAGAAGCCCGTGCAGCTCTCACCAGCACCAGCTCGAGCCCGGGAAGAACCAGCCAAGAGGGGAGGTCTGACAGCGGTTCCACCGGGCAGAAGCTCCTCACTCCGGAGTCTTGGAACAGCAGCAACAGTGCAGGAGAAGCCCGCCATAGAAATCTTTCTCCTAAGGGGCCTGCGCCGATCCACGGATCAGCAGAATCAACATCTATCTCCCCCTCAGAAGCATCTTTGTCCTCTTCCTCCAAGGTCCCCGTCTCTGGGTTGAGGACCTTGGACAGGCCCATTCAACCGCCTCCGCATCCCCCCGCTGTGGAAGTGTCATCCCACCCTGCTCCAATTCCTCCCCCTCCTCCTCGTCCACCTTTGGAACATCAGCCAGTACCTCAAATCCCCATGCCTTTTATCAGACCTCCTCTTCATGCTCAGGGTCTGAAAAGCCCCCTTACCAACCCTCCCAGACACCCAGGACCCCCTTCCAGCCCAATGCACAGGCCACCTCATTCCCCTCACCTGCAGCCCCCCACCTCCTCTTCCATGAATCCCCCAGGGCTGATGCATCCTTTCCCGGGAGCTTACTTCCCTGGATTGCACTCGCCTCCTCTTAACATGATGCCTAGAGGACCTGTCCCAATGCCTCCCATGATGAACTACGGTATCCCTTCCTTTAGCCCTCTTCTACCCCAGCCCACTGTCCTGGTGCCTTATCCCATCATTGTTCCCCTTCCTGTCCCCATACCCATTCCTATCCCAATTCCAGTTCCATCTAAGACACCTCTAGAGACTCCAAGTCACGGTGGGGTTATCCAGCCAGTGCCGGAGGGAGCCGACAGGGGTAGATCCAGAGCTAACAGGTCACAATCACCAGGGATGTCTGAAGGGGAAAGCAGATTGGTTGTGAACAAATTAGGTGGAATGTTGACTCAGGGTCTCCCCTCACCCAGCGCCTCCAACACAAAGGATGTGGATTGGGTCAAATCAGAGAGGCCATTCCCTTCCCCATCATCCACGCCCCACAGTGACGCATCCTCCCCAAGAGCACAGTACAATGAATCGCCCTGCTCTGGTCCAGGGTCAGAGGGTCTGCCAGACTATAAGCAGCAGCAGTCGACAGAGCGGCACGTCATTCAAAGGGTTCTTCAGCGAACCCAAGTGAAGATAGAGCCCAGTGCCAATGGTGTGGTTGACCTATCAGGGCTGGGGGAGCCAGGAACTGGGCAGGGTACCAGATCAGGGCTCCACGACATTATCAGACCCACTCCTCCTCTACCACAGTCCCCTTCTCATGACACTGTCTACCATCACCAGGACTCCAACACCCCACGTTCACACACACCTCCCAGCCCAACAGGGAGCAGCCATCTCTATGATGCCCCGCCCTCTGCACTGAAATCTCACGAAAATGGTCCAAATGGTTTGTCCTCATCATCCACACCAGCCAGTCCGGACTCCTCCTTACCCCATCGAGCAGCAGTAGCACCACCCCTTGACCCCTCACTTACTGAGCTGGAGGCTATCAAAGAGAACAAGTGTTCAGTTGTTGGTGCAGTACGGGTTGAAGGCCCACTCAGTCAGTCAGAAGAACCCATAGCAGTAGTAGGAGAGGTAGGAGAAGACCCCCATGTTCCTGATGAGGACCATGCCTATGCCCTACCCACAACGCCAAAGACAGGTGGGACCACCACCCCGCTGCTCTTGCCCAAACTCAGGGACAAGGGTAGCCTGCGGAGCCCTGCTAACATACCCAGCGCCGGTGACATGGAGCCGGCTTTGAAGCGGCGATGCCTACGAATCCGCGATCAGAATAAGTAGAGAATGGAGGTGAGAGATTCTATTTCAAGGCGAGGCAAAGTATAGATAGTACTGCTATCAGTGTCATTTAAATCTGTTAATACTCTACTGCATATCAGAAGAAAAACAAACGCCTTTTCTTATTCCTATATCTTTAAGAAACGTGCAACAAGAGTGTCAGGTCAGTTGTCATATTGAGGTACTTTACTTATTTGTGCACGTGATAAATCTCTTTATAGTTTTCTGGGCAGTAAACTCCACCTGTGTGGTATTTCACCGTGGATATATGAAAAATAATTTTGAATGACATTTGAGAGGGATTGAAAAATGTACGCACATACACATTCACGCGTGCACGGAGCGAGTTTAATCACAGGACTTACAGTATATGTGTGGTCACTAAACAGCATGGCGCCAAAGAGAGAGAATCCCAGTAACCTGGCACTCCTCTGGGCTCTAAGGTTACAGCAGGGAAAGGAGGTGGAGGGCACAGGCAGTGAGAGTCACTTTGAAAGAAGATCACCTCACCACAGTCTGACAGTCACAATGCTTTGTTTGCATGGCAGCCTGTTTTGTATCCTCAGTTTGGCTAATATTTTTGAGAGGGTGAGATCTGTATATTTTAAGTCATCTAAGTCTGTGTCTAAGTAGTAGAAGTCTGAGGGTGTTTGTCTTCTTAAACAAGGACAAACGACTGCTGATGAATCAAACCATGACCTTGAGGTTATGGGATGGCCATCCAACCTGACACCTAAACGGAGAGATAGGGAAGGGAAGGCAAGATTGATACGGTATGACCCCAAAGTCAAACTCCCGCTGGTGAAGCACTGCTGATCTTTCCGCAGAGACAGAGGTGATTGTCAGGCAGACTAGGAGGCGCTGTAAATGTGAGAGCCAGCCCTGAGCTCTTACAGAGCTCTGGGGCTTCATTAGAAAACACAGGGGCAGAACCGAAGCGATCTGATTACACGTGTCATAACGACACCCTATTCTGGCTTCGGCCTGTCGCTCTCCCATGTATGACTTTAGCGCTGTTCTTTCTCTCTTCCCTCCTTTTCCTTTCCTTCACTCACCACCGCTGTCCCCTGCCAACCAGATGTTGTTAGAGTGCAACAGAAAAGCCTTCTTACTTTAGACCAATCAAAGAGGCTCTTGATTTCACTTCCCTGGTTGGTAGTCAGTCCAAATGGCTGTAACATGCATCCACCCACCGTCCTCACCCACTGGTATCCTGCCATAACCAGATCATGTTACCATGTTACTGTATGTCCTGCAAGTAATCCACTGATATTACAAAGAGGGTTTAGATTACAACTGCCCTGCTTTTCACTCTAATTTCACTTCTAAAGGCCAAAGTTCACCATAATAATTGCATTAAAAATGATGGATGCTGATAGAGAAAGTAATGTGAAAACCTTTATCTTAAACCCTAGACGCACAGTGCTTAAGTATTACAAGATTCCCTTTCACTAAATCAGTCCTACATCACTCTTTGTCATTTGTTGTGGTTTCGTGTGTTCCCTTAGTAACCAGTATGAAATCACAGCGTGCTGCTTGTGTCGTGCAGACGGATTTATGGCCCTGCGTTGTGTGTAATGGGAGCTGGCTGTCGTATGTGAATGACTTTAGTTTTCAACCTCTGTGCTCTGGGCCGAACATTGCTGTCCTGTTCTATTGTCTCTGCTGCTAAAAGTCTCCCACTCTGACAGAATCGGCAGCCAACTGGAGGATTTCACCTCAGGAAACAGCCCGTTTTTTCGTCTCAGTTTTCCTTGCCTTTATTTGGGATATTTTATAGCCCCATGTAATCTGATCCCACCACATGGGTATTCGCTGAGTGTTTGAAACTAAAACGCATTGGGACAGAGGGAGTAAAGAACCCTGGTTTGGCCCTTACATGTGTGTGTCTGTTTACATTTAATATGCGTGTTTGAATGAAAGTCTATGTTGGTGTGTGAGAGAGAAAGAGGCCAGATGTTCTTGGTTTGTTGTGCCCTGTGCAACAGTTATCTGAGTACTGACACGACTAAAAGCCTCATTCTCAGTGTTTATGTAGAAAGGGTGGATTAAGGAATGAGTGTCCAGGGCACAAGGGGTTGATATAAGATACGGTAGAAATGGAAATTACACAGAATCAGCCCAGAATCTATAACATCTCACCAATCTTTCTCCCTCTCTCCTCTTTTTTTTTTTTTTGGCTGTCTCTCTCTCTCTCCGGCTAATGAACAGACTCCCTGTTAAACACTGTATGGCAGAGCCAGAATCAGTGCCACGCCCTCTTGTGGACAACACCAGTGCTAACACCCTCCAGCCTGTTCCTCAGCCTGTCAGCCCACCAGAGTGTTGCTCTGCCTGTAGACCAGCAGGGTGCCAACCCAGGAAGTAGTCCAGATGGCCATATTATCACAAGCAACATGGGGAAAGTACCCAGCACAGTCACACATTTTGTCTTGGACCAAAGAGTATTGCTGGTTAATGTGTTACTTTGTGTTTGGTGAATATGTGATATGAAGCGTCTCAAATCTTCTACCTGTCTGACATTGCCCTAAAGTGTGTCTGACTGTGTGTTTGTGTGAGTTAGCGTGGCTGCCCAGATGCGCTCCTCCTCCTCTCCTTACTCTGCACAGCAGACAAGGCTCAGATCAGCCTTGTGTGGTCTTCTCAGATGGAGCCTGAACATGATCTCTTTCCAGGGGAAACGGTTTGTTTTCTCTGCCCGGCTTTCACAAAGAGCCACATTGTTCGTCTCCACATATCCCACGCTGACTCCCCACTCCAGGTTTTGGGTTACCTGGCCGACGGGGGCTCAGACTTCAGGAGCTTTTTTATTTTTTTGACCGACAGCCAGGAATATAGTACACCCTCCACCTCCTCTCAGCCCAATCTAAATACAGTACACAGTAACACACTAGTTCAGAGGTTTGATTCCTCACAACTGATTGCCTGTGATTCCTTACTGCACTCTCATGCCTTTCAACTTCCCCTGAGGGAGGAGTGAAATTCTGCTGCGATTAAGACTTTATTCTTGGGCAGTTTTCACGCTGTGTGAAGAGTCTCCCTGGGTTTTAAAGACAGAAGACTGAATATATTATAATATAATCTCTGATGACAGAGGATGCTGACTCCTCTTTACCTACATAGAAGTAAAACTACTTAGAATGTATGAGGGGGACACCTACTGATATACAGTAGATGAGACGGTCTGTGAACACTAGTCATCCTGATGACGCTGGTCCATAAATGTGGCGGTTTACAGACCCTCCCATAGCATTTATGTGATCTGCCAAATTTCATAGCAACCCAGAATCACTGAATGACTTTGAGCACAGAGTGCCATGCATGTTCATAGAAATGTGATATCCTGAACATTTGTGGCACTGGTTCAGATTTTTTAATCTTACTGGCTGAGATCAGATGATTCTATAAAACAGGCTTGTTATTTTACCAAATGTGGTATTATATTCAACTGTCAAATGCTGCAGTATGCAGTGATCAGTATTACAGTTCCCTCTGTTGGGGATACCTGATGAGATCTGATACAGCGACATCACGTTGAGGCTTTGTCAACACTTGTCCCATTGTAAGACTTCAGCTTTTCTAGTTGAACTCTACACAGATACTATTTGATGTTATATTAACTTATGGATGATGCATTTGTAGATTTTCACAAAAAAGTGCTTTATTTCTTCATTTGTTTTTTCTTTGATGATTGTATTTCATGAGTGCTGAAGCTCTTAAATCCCCCATCGTGTGTATGTTTCTATACTGTTTTGCCACTAGAGAGCAGTGTTTGCCTTTGTAACTTTGCACCTGCCTTTTCCTGACAAAAGCAGAGCAGAGAAAGCAAGCAAGAAGTCCATATGATAATGACAATAAAACCCACACAGTTACACCGAACACATTGCACTTAGTGCCAACTGACTGATATCCAATGCCAACTAGCTGTGCTTTACCTCCATATTTTGCTGCCATTATTTTATTATTATGTCCATATACTGTTAATCACAACAATTTCATACTGAGAAGTCATAGGGTGCAGTCAGCTGCCCTTCAAAGCCTTTTTTACGAGGAGTTCAACAGTCCCCCAGGATAAGTAGTCACCATAACCCACTCCTAGAATAACTCCTAATGTGACCCCCACCCCTGCCATCATTCCAAAAGTACATGCCATCCGTTTGTGTGTGTGTGTCTGTTTGTCTATGTGTGTGTGTGTGTGCGCCTACAGTGCAACATTTTTCACTGTCTCCCCACTCATTCCAGCCCACATCCTCATCACGGGTCATGCCATTATGTGAGTGTCATCCTCGGCTGCCCAGGGGACTTTTATCAACAGCTTGTTTGAGTCAGTGATGACATCACTCTATGTAAATAGCTGCGGTGTCAACAAGCGGTCCTCTACTCTGACATCAGAGGCCCAAAAAAAAAAAAAAAGACAATCAAGACTGCCATAATTGGTTTTTATTGCACATTTTATTCATTGCCATTTCTGACTGAGATGAGTTACATTTGTTTATTCAATGTTTTGTCAAAAATGGTGTGAATGTCCAACGTTTTGTTGCTGTTTTCACCTGAAATCCAAAGGTACTTTCTGACCTCCCCCTGAAAAAACATTTAACTGAATAGACTGTTTGTATTGAAGATAGATTCTGTAACCAAGAGCTTTGGTGGAGACCTCTTTGTAATGTAAAATAAATAAAAGTTATTCTATGAGCAGGAAAATACATGGGCTGGTTTTCCATTCTTTTTTTTTTTTATAGTTTTTACTTAGTTGTAGTACTTTTCATCTTATTTATTGAGATTATAGCTGTTCATTACCTAAAAAAAAATAACAGATGATGTCAGACTGTGCCTCTAACCTTGAATGAAGCTTGTTATAATTAACTTCTTATCATTTGGCACAAAAAAAAACATTTATCCAGGGTGTGTAGATAAGGTGCTGAACATACTGAGCCACGTAAAATTTCTATTTATAATCCAGTTTGCAAAGCTGCGCATCAGCATTCCTAAAATACTCAAAGTTGGTCTAGGCTGAGCTGTGACGGTAAAACAGATCAATGAGATAACAGGACAGGAATCCAGGCTGGGTGAAGGCTCCGAGGGGGAAGAGCCTGGAGAGGAGCCGCTCCACACTCTGGACGGTCCAACACACAAGGAAGCAACAGGTCAGAGGTGGAAGTGAACGTTTAAACATTACCTAAATGAAATGCAGGAAGATGAAGTGACTAAAAATAAGATTAACATCAAACCGGAAGCAGTCAAAATAAAAGTCGCATGACCTTATAAAATCGCACATGGTAAAGAAAGGCGTTTCTATTTTGTATTATACACTACAATGTTAACAATACTAGAAATAATAATAATAATATATTCTTTTGTACAGCAGCTTTTATACACACAATTAGCATAAAGACTGATAAAATGTCAAAATTAAGATTAAAAGAAAGGTCAAGTTTCAATATTAAGTTAAAAAAGGTTTAAAAAATATGATGGAAGTAAATATAGACTGTATCAAATTTATTGTATTCAGCTTTTTGTCTTTAAAATTATGGTCCTGACTTCAGATAAAACATATAATATTACAAGAATATTGTTTAACCCTTTATCGGGCAAGTGACTATTTTTGGTCATTTCCACATACATTACAGGACAGTGATAATAACAGTTGAAAAAAAAAACATGTTCCCTTTGTCTGTCTTTGATAATTTTACTTATTCTATACAAAGTGTAACTATAAATGGTAATTACTGGTGTGTATAAATAGGAATAAAAACAGGAAAATAAAATGACTCCAACTCTATTGTAACTGATATTGAAGATATTTTATTCAATTCTTAAATTGAAATTCCTGGAGTCTAATATTTATTTCTTCTTTATTTTGATTATGCAGTGACCATTTAAAAAACAGAAATACAAATAATGATAGTCAAACAAAAAAAAAGAGGTAACATAAAACTGCAATATCTTAAGCTTTAAGAATTTACATGAACGAAAAGGAGTGGGAAGAAGTGTACATAATGAAATACTTTGACTAATTCTCCTTTTATGACAAAAAAAAACAAGTATCTAATCAACTGCTTTGCTTTTAATCTGTGTTTCAGCAAAGGGAAACCCCACTTTATTAAATACAGTCTTTTACTTTGATAGCTCCTACCGGAAGTGCTACTGGGAGTGTAACTTGACTATAGTCCGTCCCATTGGACACATTGTGTTCGGATCAGATTTTGTTGTGCCTACCTGAGAACGGACGAAGCGCACCTGAAAGTGAAGCGCGCTTTCATTCGCCTCTTAAAAAAGTCCTGTCGGTATTAACTTTCTTTCAGATATTAATGAATCGGAGCGAGACAACGTGCTTTGGCAGCGGATAAATAATTAAGTTGACAACCCAGAGCGCAGTTTACTGAGGAGCTGAACATGAGGAGTTGAGTCCGGCTGTGGAGGACTGACTGAACCACCCTTCTGCGTCCTGACGCACGCACAAAACAACAGCTCCACAGGTGGTTGTTTTGTTTTTGGGTTTTTTTTGTACTTTTTTTTTTTTTTTTTTTTAATTTATGTCATTTTACTTGGATAAACTTTACTGTAACCATGCCGGGAGCGGAAAGCAGACTGGAAAGCCGGCTGAACAAGCTGGAATCCCTGATGAGCAACCAACAATCAGCACTAAACTTGGAAACCCTACTGGTGAGTTTACGTTCACCCTCAGGAACTCAGGAATTAGCAGTTATTTTCTGTTTTTTTTTATATAATTATAAAGTGTGTCAGATTTCCCAGAACACCTGAAGAGACAAACCTATACTTCACAAACTAAATCTATAACATAAAGTAAATGTACTCCTGGAGTCTAATGTTAATTTCTTCTTTATTTTGATTATGTAGTGACAATTTAAAAAAACAGAAATGCAAATAATGATAGTTAAAAAAATAAAAATGGTAACATAAAACTGCAACATGTTAAGCTTTAAGTATTTACATGAACGAAAAGGAGTAGGAAGGAGTGTAAAATGTTGAAATACTTTGACTAATTCTCTTTTAATTCTCTTTTTATGATATCTAATCAGCTGCTTTGGCTTTAATCTGTGTTTCAGCAAAGGGAAACTCCACCTAACTGATTATATCCCACTATTCCTGTGTTTATTTACTAAGAATACATCTGCTAAGATTTAAGGCATTTAAATCCACAGTCTCTCACATTCACAAAGTTAATTTCATTCATTTTTTTTTTCACTCCATCACTGTCCTTCACCCTCTGATGACTTGTTGACCATTTTTCGTTTGGCCTCTAATCGACCTGTCCCAAGAATGTGCTGGAACATCTCTGATAAAAACCTAATCTCCTTTCTCCTCGCCTTTGCACTAACCTGTGGCACAACAAACACATTTCTGACCTGATTATAAGTAACTTTCATTCCAACCTTCTGTCTTGACATCATCATTATAGTACCAAGTCACTCAGACTTTGTAGGTTTGGCAACATGAAACCATTTCATAGCACTTTACTAATGACTTAACACTTTTTTTTGCTTTGCTAAACCATTTCACAACACTTTAGTAATCATCTAACACATTTTCCTTCCCAAACATTAGTGATTCATCAGAGGAAATAGGAATAAATGAGAGTCACTTGCATTTTTTTTTTCCAGTGGTAGTGAGAAAATCGTCAGTACAATCTCTCAGCCTTTAAATTATGTAATTAGTCTGTTTATTTTTGCTTTGTTGAGTTTTATTAACCTCTAAACCAGCGATGTCAATCTCATTTTAGTTCAGCCCAATATGATCTCAAATGGTAAAATAATAACGGTGAAAAAAGTCAAATTACATTGTGATAATATTTAAATCTACAATGTTTCCTTAAAAAATCTGAATAACGTGAACAAATTGAAATGTATTAGGAAAAACAAGTGTGATTTTAACAATATTTTGCCTCAATTACAACTTGCATTACAATTACAAATGCACAAAACATTTATTAATGAGCAGAATATTGGTAAAATTACGCTTACTTCTCTTAAGACATTTCAGGTTTTTCATATTTGTTGAGGTATTCACATTAAGATAGTTTGTTAATATAAAGATTTTCATGTAATTTTCCTTTTTTTTTTTTACACTAAAACAAAGTAAAAATCTGCAGTTTTCATTATTTCTAAGTTATTATGATCATATTTCATATGGAGGACTGAATCTGCCATAATTAAAAAATATATAAAGAAATATAAAAATGGCTTGAAAAATCCAAAAAAATTAAAGAAGGACAAATATAAATAAAGACAAAATAGATAAATAAATGGCACGGAAATGGATTTTTCAAGCCAT
>JAPTYQ010000017.1:26141505-26165372 GCA_029814465.1 Ostorhinchus cyanosoma | reverse complement strand
GTCTGGAGGAGTATCTAAAACCTGGAAACATTTAGAGACATTTGGGAAGCATTACAGAAGGGTTAGGGTTAGAGTTACGGTTAGGGTCTGTGATGTTTCCAAGATATTTCTGAATGTTTCTGGGTTTTAGACTCATAGTTTGTCCACATTTTGACCAATCTATCTTCCAAAATATATTCACTGATTCCTTCGCCGGAGGCTGCCATCTTGAAATGACGTCAGAGTAGGAAGCATTTTGATTTCTCCCCTGAAGTTTTGTCCTCAGAACACAGTTCAGCGAACGTGCACACACTGAGTTTTTCGCCTCACGAGGCAAAAAATATCTAACGTGTTTGATTTTCACCTTAAGGCCCCGTGAGGCAGAAAACTCATCGAAAATTAGTCGCACACAGTGAGATCTGCTCAGCAAACGGTCTCCAATGACTTTTGATTCAGCAGATAACTCTAGAGTGCAGCAGGCATACGCTTTCTAACTCTATAGAGACAAAAGTTTTACTGTAGAAAATGGTGGAAAAATGGGAATTCAGATGTTGGAAATCCAGTGCAAATGGAGGGATTAAAAGCAGAATCTGCCCAAAACAGAATAAAAGAAATGGATTCAACTAGTGCATAACAAATGAAATATGGTTCTGCAGTTTGACAGGTATTCCACCTAATGTCTTTTTTTTTTTGTCTGTTCGTTCTGGAACCTTGATCCATGTTTTCCATTGACAACACTAATTCTATTTTACACATAATGGTTGAGATTTGAAAGGATGTAGATTAGCAGTTTATAATTCTAAAATATTCCATGTGTGATCTTCAGATTCAATCACTTTAACAGTCTGGGTTAATCTTACAGTCTGTGATGATAAAGCTGCTGCTGTAAAACTGATTTGTTGAACTACTCAGTGCACCAATCTACAGGGTTGGGAAATGAGATAACTTGTGATTACACACATGGGAGCATACAGTAGATATTTTATCTGCACTCTTGCACTTCTTTAAACTTGTCATGTGTAATTACTCTATCATGCAGCACTATCATTGATCATGCAGCATCGGGAAGCTGCACGTGCTCCCCAGACTACCTTAAAAATGAAAATTAAAAAAAATAAAATAAAAAAATCCTGGCGTTTTCCGTGGATTAAATAAATGACCTTTACCTTCTGTGATTGATTAGGTAACAGGAGTGCACATGCCTCCTGTCATCTGGGTCACAGAGTTTAACATCAGACTCATGGGTCTCATCAGGCGGACGGCGACGGCAGGATGTGACTTTTTTCTACATTCAGTGATGAAAAGACCAAAACTGGCTTTGACCTTTTGTTGACGGTTGCATATTGTGTTTCTGATTTTGTTCCCTGCGTCGCCCTCTTTATTCTTTTTATATGTTTTTTACGTAGACGTTGCATTGGGGCCATTACTAGACTGGAATCAGCCGATGGACAAAAGAGGAGGTAGATGGAAAAGGCATGAAACAGGAACCACCTGCAACCCACGAGAATAATTACAGTGGCTGCAAAAAATATAATAAATAATAATAAATATAACACGTTCATACAAAGCAATCAAACTGGTGAATTTAAAGCTATTTTAAAGGAGCGTGAAATCAATGAACTTACACTTTAAACTTGCACAAATGACTGTTTTGGATGTTTTTTTTTGTAGTATGTGTTGATTAGGGGTGTAAGAAAATATCGGTTGTGCAATATATCGCGATATTTCATTTCACAATACTGTACTGTATCGATATTTTTAGGTATTCATTCAAATGCAGGTTCACCTTTGTTTTTTGGTTTTCTTTCTTTCTTTTATTTATTTATACAACAGGATCTTAAACTGTAAGCTCTGTAAAACATAATTTTATTTTTTTATTTTTTTGTGTGTGTTTGTGTGTTGCATGTTCTAACTTTATCCAAAATTCTGCATTTTAAGATTTACAAAAGGAAGTTTTGGGATAAAGCTTTAGATAATGTTCTGATCAAATAAAAATGTGTTTAGTATTTGTGGTGTAATTATACTTTTCCAGGAAATAATCTTAAAAAAAAAAAAAAAACATCACCTTGTTAACAGTATCATGATATATTGCGATATATTGCGATATATGGTATCATGAACCTATTATTGTGATTTGTATCGTATCGCCAGATTCTTGCTAATACAAACCCTTAGTGTCGATTATGTCTTGTCTTGTGCTGTTTTTCTTGGCCGGGTCATTTGTAATCTCAATGAGGCTTTTTACCTGCTTAAATAAAGGCCATAAGTAGCTGAGATAGGCTTCAACGACCCCCGTGACCCTAGAGAGGATAAAGCAGGTTCAGATAATGAATGACTGAATAAACTGTTACACAAAAATACAATGTAAAACTAAAATAAAAGGCAAACAATTAAAAGCATTTTAAAGTTACCACACTTACTAAATGTACAAAATGTCCTTTTTTTTTTTTCAATTATATCAGTTTACAATCAGTTTATGATCCCCATAAAAACATTCCTGGACATTATTTATGATTACCACGTCAGTAAATACACGAAGTTGGACTAAAATATCTTCTCATGAAATGATCGCGATGACGTGATTTAGTCTCGATAGATAAAGTGATTAAATAGGACTAAAAAGAGAAATGTGTCCCGAAAACGCAATGATTACGACTTTAAGGGCAATAGTGTCGTAATAGTTATTTTCTATTTCTATTGTATTTCTATTTGAATTTTTTTTTTTTTTTTTTTTTTAGCATTGTTGTAGTTTTATGTATTGTATGTATTTATTTGGAAACGCTCTTGTTGTTTAAATGCGCTACATAAATAAAGTGGATTCTATATCCTGAGCTTCAATTAACATCTTCTTTATTATTATTTAAAAAGCATCTGAAAAAGGACTGTAGTTTACGGGAAAATGTAAGGCTGCGTATCATTAGATTTGTATTTGCTGATTTGTATTTTTATTGTTTTTACTTCAGATTATTATTTCAGTTTCTTTTTCTTCCTGTGTATTTTTTTTTTTATTCACATCAGCCTTTTTTTGGCTTCCATCTTCTCCTGCACAATGATGTTAATTGTTTTTTTGTTTTTTTTTTTACATTTTTCTCTTGCTGTATATGATGTGCAAAAAAAATTAAAATAATAAAAAAACAAATAAAAGTAGTCATTTTCTAAATTTAACTGGAGCAAAGCGTTGACTGAATATCTCCGATTGAAATGCAGTCGAACGTTGTGAGGCTCAAGGCCCCTTTGGACTTGTTCTGTGTACATGTCTGTCAGTGCAAACAGTTAGTATCTGACAGAAGTTTAGAAGTTCCTTTTGGGGATATATTGCAAAATTCTATTGCACAATGTTCCAATGCAGTTATGTGATCAGAACAAGAAAAAAAAAAATCTGTTCTTTAAAGCTGGATGGTCTTTCATCACACACTTTAAATCTGCAGTTAAAGCTTCTTCAACTTTTATATAAAAATCTAAAATAAAAGCCCCAATCAAAGTCTGTTTGTTTTATTTATTCATCTATTTATCTATTTATCTATTGCTGCCAATGCCATGAACTGGACCACAGTTTCAATTTCAACAGAAAATCAAACAGTGTCTTTTTGAGAAAGATGCACAACCTATTGAAATACAGTGTTTTTATTTCAGTTTTTTAACAGTGACTGTGAAATGTGAAGCACAACAAGCAAATTGTCTCACACCACAATAGCAGAGTTTATATACAGCATAAGTTGCACTATATTTTGTGGTGTTTTTTTTAGAAAAAGTATATATACATTTAAAGCCTATGCACTGAAAATACATAAAACTATCATAACGTCCTCAGCTGCAGAAATTATGTCATAAGTTTAGTTTTTTTATTCATTTTTTTTTTTCAGTCATTATCAGTAGATAGTGCCGCTGATAAGTTTATCATCTTTTTCACATCTTAAAGGACTTTGTGTCGGAGCACGCCTTGATCACTCAGTGTTCACTTCAGAATGTCTTTCCAGGGATCAATGACCTAATTCTCAGAAACATGCTTGACTTCAGTGATAGTACATTTATGCAGAAAGGTAGAAAAATACTGAAAGCATCCTGGTTTTAGGCCAGAGTTCTGAAAATAGACTCCATTCTATATACCAGATAAACATCCCACTTCATAACTTTAAGGTCATACCACAGTCCTTCTTATCTATTTATTGAACAACATTTTATATTATTAATATTATATCTCAGTAAGTATTATTACATATAAATAAATGGGTTATGCAAATGTAGTTTCCTTTAACTTTCACACCACCACCAAAAACATTAACATCAATAAAAGTTAGTTTTATCAAATGGCTGGTTTGGATAGAAATCTGATCAAGTGTCACTGGTCTACAAGTAAAATGACTCCAGAGTGAAAGTAAGGAAACTTTACTGAGTTTGAGTCGCTAATAAACAAAAAGAAAGTCAAAAATGCTGCTTGGCTGTAGTTTCCAAGATACAGTGAAGGAATGGGTTTTACTCTGAAGGAATACTTGTCTACTTGTAAAACACTGCCCGAACATTACAATAGATTCACTGTTACAGGTTCTT
Organism: Ostorhinchus cyanosoma; assembly: GCA_029814465.1. NCBI lineage: Eukaryota > Metazoa > Chordata > Actinopteri > Kurtiformes > Apogonidae > Ostorhinchus > Ostorhinchus cyanosoma. The sequence goes on along the minus strand of JAPTYQ010000017.1, from coordinate 26,160,845 downwards.
TCAGGTGGAAGATTTGGAAATCTATGATATAAATGTGCATAAATCCTATACGTGCACTAACACTTTGAAAACATAAGACAATCAGCACTTTTGTCATTTACTTTCCAATTCAGCTCATTATTGTTAAAATATGTAATAATTAGCAAATCACACAGACGGATAATTTCCATAAATAAGGAAATAAATAAATAAATAAATGGTACGCCAGTTTGAGAGAAAAAAAAAAATCCAATTAAAGACTTGAATTAATTAAATATCATTAAACTTCTGTGTGTCCAGGAGGATCATATGCAGTTATGAGATGAATCCGGATCATTTGTCAAACGTGATCCGTTTTGTAAGCCTGTGCTTTGAGCCATGAGTATCTCTCAAACCTTTTGCCTTTGTCCCTCCACACAGAAGGCTGAGATGGACTTTGAGCATTCAAAGCACCGTCTGGGCCTCCCAGTTCACGGAGGCAGCCCAGACGGACGTATAAAAGCTCCAGATCCAGCCTCACAAATCAGTCTCGTGTGAGTACTCGCCAACCCAAGGAAGAGAGCTTCAACGAACCCATCATGGGGGACTCAAAGCTCTGCCTTTTGCTTCTTCTGAGCACATCTGCCTTGGCTTGTGAGTGACTGAAGGATTCTTTCCAACATTATGTAAAGTTTAACAGTAGAATTTACAGTTAGATTTTGCTTGTGAAAATCTATTTTGCAGCAAATTCTTTTATATAATGTTTTGTATTGTTTGTTTTTTTGCGAACTTCTTAAAGTACTTTGTGTTTAATTATTAAGACATGCTTTATTTAACCAACCTTTATAAGTACTTCAAAAATAATCTAAATTTAAAAAAAATAATAATTTGTTCAGTTTTGAGTTTTTTAATTACCTAATAGAATTGCATTGTCTTGTGGAAATCTGAAGAGTTGCAGCAACTTCTTGTCTAAAATAATGCCTGTTATGTCAATTGAACTAACTGTTCAACTGTCAACTATTATTATTAGGATTTTTTTTTTTTTTTAATTTGGCATTTTTGACTGTTTCATTTAAGCTACACTTTACTTGTGGAATGTGACAGTTTTGCAGTGAACAAGCATTTGCAAGTGCTTCACAGTTAATATATGTATTTTAAAAATTATATATACATTTAACAAACCTGAAAAGTAGTTTCAGTTAAAAACAAACAAAAAAAAAAACAGTTTCTCTGGTTTTGCTGCCACTTCAAAAAGATATTGTTCATATATTATATTTAACCTTAAACCTTTAATAGGATTGCTGTTAAAAAAAAATACAAAAACATACGAACGTGTTTTAGTTTCTTCCGTTTTTTCCATGTTTAAAGCTCATTTTACTGAATTTATTCCACAATCAATTTTAAAAACATGAGTCTTATTTTACTTCTTCAGTTTTTTCAGCTGCTAAATTTAAATACAAAATGTTCTGTCTTTCTTTGAATAGTTGCCCAAGATGAAGAACCAACCTGTCTGCGTAAGTTACACTAGAAAAAAAGAAAAGGCTTTAATTTGTCTGTAAATATTACATTTGCACTATTTTAATCACTGAGATCTGGGTTTAATAAATGTATTGTTCTCTTTTGCTGGTGATTGTTTACTCAGTGGCTAAACGGTACAAGACCCTGCACAAATATGAATACCAATACGAAGCTGAATCCCTGAACGCCATCACTGGAGCCTCACAGCTCAAAAATGGACCCAAGGCTTCTTGCAAGGTAAAAAAAAAAACCAAGACTTTACATATGATAGTAGTTCAAGCAGAATAAAAAATACAAATACAAAATGACCTCCTCTCACAGGTTGAAATCGAAGTGCCGCAGACTTGCAGTTTCATTGTACACATCAAAGGCTGCAGCCTGAGCGAGGTGGCCGAAATGGACGCAGCGGGCAACGCTGTGTTCAGACCTGCACCAGGCTCAGATGCTTTTGCTGCTGAAATGGAAAAGTATGTCATTCCAGGAAATCTAACATCTTTGAAGTTTCATTGGATGCTTTTTTTTTAAGGTTTTGTTAAATGAATAGTTAATAATGGCCTGTGTCGTTGCAGGTACCCCCTGAGGGTTGTGGTTGAGGGTGTGTACGATGTTAAACTGTACCCTGAGGAAGGTGAGACAACAACAATCCTGAACATCAAAAGGGGTATCATCTCCGCCCTGGCTGTGCCTCTGGTGGAAGAAGATAAGAACAAGTATATGGTAATGCATCGTCCCTTAAAATCCACAATTGCACCAAAAAAATCACACTATAATTATATATAAGTTCATACTATGTCTTTAGATTTTACATGTATATTGATTTGACATCTTTTATATTTTTTATGTCTTGTATTTATAATTTATAGAGACAAAACATGTTTATGTACTTGGAGATTATTCTGATTCTGAAAACTATGTGTATCAGTAAACACGTAGAGACACTGTTATTAATAGTTTGAGTCCGAAATGAACCGTTTCCTCTTCTAATTGTTTACTTCAGCCCACCGTTCATGGCATGTGCAAGACCTACTCCACTGTCAACGCAAGAGAGGACATTCCAACCGACATCAGCCTGGAGAGGGATCTGTCCAATTGTGACAAATTTGTCCCAATGAAGGATTACACCAGCCCCCTGGCAGTTTTCTCCGGCATGGTAAGTATGATACTCTTGGATAGCTTTATAATGGAAGTGATGTAGCTTATAGTCATCATTTTAATGTTGGAGAGCAGCAAGAAAACCAAAAAACATATCAGTTAAATAGTCAAAGGCAAATAAATGAGCTGACTAACCTTCGGTCAACTAATGGGCTTTGATTTATATGTATGCTTTATTAATTATTATTCTATTATTTGCAGCAATACCCTCTTTCCAAGCTGATCAGAAGCTCCCAGACTTGCAACTACAAGTTTGACAATGAGAAGAAACACATGATCTCTGGCTCCTGCACTGAGAAACACATGCTGATCCCCTTCTCTCACAAGTAAATCAGCCTTTCCTTTGGAATCTATAGACTCTATTCTACTGTGGGCATTGTGATTTGTCTTATGCAAAATGCTCTACAGTACTTTTAATTCAGGTTTTTTTCTCAATAGGGGAGAATCTGGAGTTACCAACATGGGAATGCAAGAAATGACTCTGATCGAGGTGACTGCTCACAACGACAGAGTCTTCGATCACAGTAAGACGCTCGTTTCTTTTTGTATTGTCTTTGTTTGTTAGATTTATAGCTGAGAGTAAAAAAAATACTCATTAACTCCCACTCATTTATCACAGATACCATCGTCAAGGGTCTCAACATGGAAGTTGTGGAGGACAAGACTGTTACGCAGGACAAGGATACAGCTCTGACTCTTCTGGGTGAACTGGCTGCTCTGCCTGAGACTGAAGGCGAGAAGAGAGCCAACCTCTTCCACAAACTCGTCACCATGGTCCGCGGAATGAAGGCCGAGACCCTGAGCCCTGCAATTCCTGAGGCCCTCGCCGTGTCCAATGTCCTGACCTACCAGGTTCTGGCCCAGTGCGGAACCCCTGAGTGCAGCAGCGCCATCATGCAGATCCTCAGGACCTTCGACAACTCCGCACCCGAGGTCGACGCCGCCGTCTTTGCTATGGGTCTTGTGTCCAATCCTTCCGCACTCCTGATCAATGACATGCTCGAGATGGCCAAATTCAAGCCCAGCAAGCCCATCATGTACGCTCTGAGCAACGTGGTCAAGAGGTGAGTGAATTATAACCAACTCTAGTAAATGTAGAAGTGAATTATATAGTGAACGCACGGATTAAACTTCATGACAAACTTTGCTGAAAAGAATGTGCAATTCAATACGATTTCTACAGTAACTATAATTTTTTTCCACACTTTCTTGTATCCAGTCTAACTTATGGTGTTGCTGTGTGTAAAATAAACTTCATATACTGTACATTTTCATTTCAGGTTTTACAAAGCAGAGGAAAAAATGATCCCTGAGACTTATGCTGTTTCTGAGTTCATGGCCGGCCAGTTGGGAGACTGCACCGGTGACAAAGACCAGACTTTCATGACTTTGAGGGTAAATGTCCAATGCAATACTTCAAAACTTCAATAAATACCAGTAATATTAGTATATAATATGTATAGTATAGTACAGTATATACAAAACGAAACAGCATAAGCCATTGATTCCCAAAGACAAGTGGGTTACAAGACATTGTTCGGTTGAATTACATTACAAATACAGAGAAAGAAAAAATATATATTTTTGTTAATTTATGAAATGTTAAAAGTGTGGTATGTTCTTTTATTATTATTTTTCTTTTTTATTATTTATTATTACTCATACTCTACATTTTGAAGGTGTTCTTTTTTGTTTTTAGCTAATCAGCTCTAGCCTGTAATACATTCATAACATTTTTCTAAAACTTTTTTTTTTAAATTATTAATATTATTATAGGTTATTGGAAACATGGCTCCAGCTGTGGCCGGTCCTGCACTCGGAGCTGCTGTAATGCAGTGTGTGAACCAACCTGCAGCTTCCATGACTGTGCAGCAGGCTGCCATCCAGGTGTACAGACTGACCGGTGTGCCTGAGGAGGTAAGACAAATCATTTTATCAGTTGCGTAAAATGATGCAAATCTTTATTTTGGCAGCATTCTCAGACTATTTCTCTTTTTGACCACAGAGCAGAGAGGCTTTCATGCAGGTGGTCTTGGACAGTGCTAGCCCCTTGCAGAAGCGCATTGCTGCATATCTGGTACTCATGAAGGATCCAAAAGAGAGTGAACTGTCCCAGCTGGCTGCTGCCCTGCCCAGTGAGCAGGACACACAATTCAAGAGCTTCGTGATCTCCCACATCACCAACATTCTGTCCTCAACTGAGCCTGAGACCCTCGAGTAAGCAAAAAGCTACAACTGATTAATATTTAATTTTTAAGCTTTGTCGGCCCACATTCACTCAGTTTTTGTGGTTTAACCATTTGTTGTGTTTTTCTCGATCTCTTCCACAGACTGAGACAAAAGATTCTTAACGCTCTGCAGGATAATGAGATCGGCCAAACTATGGATCCCTCCAAGTTCTCTCGTAACTACAAAATCGGTTCCGTGGAAGGCAACATGATCTTTGAGGGTTCCAGCTACCTGCCCAAGGAGGTCATGCTCGACATGACTCTTAAGGCATTTGGCTTTGACATTGACATGATGGAGGTAAGATTTTGGGCTGTTTTGGTTGAACTGAAGGATTTTTTTTCTATTTGCTGAGTTGTGACTGTGAACATTTTGTAACCCTTTCAGGTTGGCATGGAAGGCCAGGGATTTGAGCCAACTGTTGAGGCCCTGTTTGGACCAAATGGATTCTTCCCAGACACTGCTCTGAAAACAATGTACTTTGTCTCTGACAACATGCCAGTCAAACTCAGTGAGATGCTGAAGAACTTCCTGCCTGCTATGAGGAGAGACAGGATGAAGAGACAGGTATTCAGTGAAATATGTTTAGTTGCATTATATTCTAAACATTAAGCTCTTGTATTATGGTAGCACATTTTCACATAAACCAAAGATATTTAAGTAGTTTCTATACTCTACACTGTTAAGACCTCTCAGAACCTGATGAGGGAGGTTGGACGCAACTTCAACAAACTGGTGAGAGACCTGAAGAGCGCAGAATCTCCCGAGGCAATGGTGTACCTGAGGCTCCTGGGAAATGAGCTGGGATATCTGAGGACCAATGATTTGGAAGAGATGGCCTACTCTGCTGCCCTGATGATTGACAGCATGTTGAAGATGTTCCCTGCTGATGTAAGCAAAATTAAAGGAGCAGAGTCAAGCTCATAATGTTGTATTTATTATTTAAATCACTGCTGTAATTATCTACATCTTTACCTGCCACAGATGATGAAGGCATTGATGACTAAGACCGATAACACCTTCTTCGCCCATTACATCTTCCTGGACAATGAATTCTTCTTGCCTACTCTCACTGGTGTCCCTCTGAGGATTGCACTCTCTGGAACTTTCACCCCTGGTATCAAGGGTGGGCTGAAGATTGCTCGTGACATGGTAATCAACCTTAAATGTGTTGTAATGCTTCCTGTACATTTTTCTACTTCAGTGAATAAAGATGTCACTTTGTATTTGTCTTCACATAGAGCGAAGTTACCTTCATGCCCTCCGCTGGTGTTGAGTTTGTGACTCAGATTGGCTCCCACATTCCTGAATATGTCGACTCTGGATTAGAGATGCACACCAACATTTATCATGAAAGTGGACTCACTGCCAAGATCTCCATGGAGGATAAAGAGTTCAAGATGACCATCCCTGCTCCAACCGGTCCCACAAAACTCATCAAGATAACGTAAGACTTCATTTATTTTAAATATTTAAATATTTGCCAGTTTTAATACATTAAAAACCACCAACACCAATGTGTCAGGATTATTTGTCAAGAAGACAGCAACAGGTAGAAACTGTTGTAATATTAGCTAAGTTTTTTTTTTGTTTGTTTTTTTACTTTGGTCAAAAGTCAAGGCATGGACCGTGGAAAAATGGATGATAATGTGTGGTTTGTTTGGGATTTAATAATAATGCAGAATAGGCAGAAAGGTAAAAGGATGGACTGTCTCCGTAGAATCAGATGTGCAGAATACTAAAATGTATTAAGGGATACTTTGAATTTGTCTTTGAAATTTAGAAACAAGCTGGTGGCTGTGACTGGATCAGAAAGGATGACAATCCCCCCCATGGTGATGGATAAGGTTGACTCCAATGAGTGCACCCCCTTCTTCGCTGGAATGAAATACTGCTCTGCTCTGCAGTACACTGACGCTTTCACTCAGGAGACTGCTCCCTACTTCCCCTTTACCGGAGACAGCAAGTGAGCAAGAATTTCTAACCCACAAAAAAATACACATCTTCTCTTAAAATTGATTATCTAAGAAGATTGGCTAATCAATTGAATTATCTTAATAGATTTGCCGTGGAGCTCCATCCTACTGGTGAAGTCACTGAGTACACAGCCACTATGGCCTACGAGCTCCTCAGAGAGGGAGACGAGGGTCGCCAGAAGGTTGACGCTTTTAAGTTCATTCTGAGGGCTGAAGGTACATTACACTCATTATTAATCTTCACATCTTATCATTGTCTCATTTAAGAGAAGTATAGTGTTGTAACATTATTCCTCAAATCATAAACAGGTGCAGACCCCACTGAAGCCAGAGCAATCATGAAATACAACAGAAGGAAGAATGTCATCACAGCTGACATCCAGATCCCTGACTATGATGTGGAGGCCGGACTCAGACTGGGCGTTGTTGATGGTAACACCAAGGGCAAAGGCACTCACTCCATCTCCCTTGACTTCATTAACAAGAACATCCCTCAGCTCTCCCTGGTTGGCCGTGCCAAGTAAGAAATTATTCATGGATCCTGATAGATAAACATTAATGTTTCCCTCTTGACTGAGATTAAACTGACTTATTCATATCTTTCACAGTCTGAAGGAAATGAAGGAAGGTATGATGCAAGTTCAACTTCTCGTCCCCTCCATCCGTGCTGATGCCACTTTCACAGCAAACATGAAGCGTGAGGAAGAATTGGAAATGGAGCTTAAGAGTGAAATCAAGATCATGGATGCTACATCTGAGCAGAAGATTGAAATGAAATACGGTAATGAAATGTTACAGTTCGTTTCTTTTAGAAATGTCAGACCGTCATAGATGTTTCCTGAGCTCTGAAGATCAAGTTATTGTAATCTTATGTTGCAGATGCCACCAGAGTTGAGGTTGAGTTCAAGTCCGATATGAACACCGATACCACTAACTTGCCAATCTATGATTTGGTTGATAAGTACCTTGAGACTCAGGTTGGAGAGACAGACATGAAAGTCCGTCACATCTTCAAGAAGTTTGTGGAGGTATGAATCTTGGAATTTTGGTATTATACTGATTTGATTTTTGTTGGTAGCAAAGTATTAAACAATGTTTATGTCTTAGGCATCAAACAACTACATGGAAAAGTATGGCGCTGATATTCCTTACATTCAGAACTTGAGAGTGCCTGATATGCCTGAGATGTCCATGCCTGAGAAACTGTTCCTGACTACGTAAGTGAATGGTTTTATGGCTATTACTTTAATTATTTCCATTAAAAAGAGCTTAAATAAAATGTTAACTTATGTTCATTTTGATTTTCTCCACAGCGAGTCAAAGGCTACCTATTTCTTCAACAATGAGCGTTTCATCGTTACAATTCCTCTCCCACTCGGAGGAAAGTCAACAAACGACTTCAACTTCCCTCCAGTGTTGACCACACCACAGGTCTCTTTCCCTGAATATGGACTGGAAATTGTCTCCATGGAGATCCCCATCCCAAGGCTTTCTGTCCCTGAGGACATTACTCTGTCTATTCCTCTGTTTGGCAAAGCTGAGCTTTCAACAATGATGAAAAGCAACCTCTATGACATGGAGGCTTCAATGGCTGCTGGCAAAGATGTAGTGGAGACACCAAGCTACTCAGCTAAGTTCGATGTGACAGGAACTTCCCCCATCGAAATCCTATCAGTACACTTTGAAGGTACATAAAAGTAAATATTAGATGTAAACTTATTAAATTATGTCACAGTTATATGAATGTGTCTTTCACAGATGGTACACATTTTCAGTTACAGTTGTCATTTTGAAATAATATAACCTAATTAGCATACAGCTGAATAATATTCAGTTGTGTATATGCAAATTAATATGTTTGACCATGATTAATTCAACTATTGTTATATATACAATAATCACTTTTTATCTACCTTTTCCTCTTTTCTTGTTTTTTTTTTTTTTTCTTTTCTTTTTTAGGCTCTGGAATGTTGGCCACAACTGACTCCCTCAAAGCTGAAGTGAAAAGCTCTTTGGCCCATAAATTCATGGAAGCCACTCTCAGTATCACTGAGGAAGCAACCGTAGCTGATAAAATCAATGTGAAATCCATCAGCAAATTTGAAGCTACTAGCCCACTTGGTCTCAATATTGCACTTGACCACACTGGCATGACTGGAGTGAGTACTGAAGAACTCACTGCTGAGAACAACTTTGATGGTACATTCAAGGCTGGACCTATCTATGGCAAAACCATTTCAACCCAGTCTTTCAACGTCTTCCCATTCAGACCAGAGGCAAAGCTTGACTCTTCTGTTCAGGTTGACTCCACATTCGTTAAAGCCCAGAACACAATTAGAGGATCTCTTCTTAATGGTGAAATCTCAGTTCTGTCCAACACCAATGCCTTTGAAGATGCCTTGACCCATGTTATGGAGCTTTCTTTCAAAGACCAAAAGCTGGCAGTCAAATGCGACGCAAATGCCCTTGCTCTTGGCATGAAGATCCGTAACCAGGCTGAGGCTTCTGCTGGTGCTGGTGAAGTTGCCATGAGAATGGAAACAAATGCAGATTACTCTGATAACCGTGTTTATTCTCTGATGACTGCCACTTTTGATGTCAATGGTCTGGCTGTAAACAGTGATGCCAACATGAAGTTCCTTGACAATGAAGCTACCCACAAGGCAGTTATGAGAATGAACAAGGATGGTTTGACCACAAGTGGAACAACCACACTCCAGAGTCCTCTGTCCCTTGAAAACACCTTCAATGCTGCACTTGATTTCTCCAGAGCTACTCTGTCCGTTACCAACAAGGCTGCAATGTATGACATGAAGGTTGATAACTCTAACTCTTTTACCATCTCTACCTCTGGCCTTGATTTCAACTCAAAGGCTGAAGCTACTGCCAGTGAATATGTCACTTACACTCATGACATTATTGTTGACATGAAACCCTACACGGTTGCTGCAAATGTTAATAACAACCTGAAACTCCTGATGACCAACTTCATTAATGAGGCCAAGCTGGAGGCAGAGCTTTACAAGATTGACCTGACTGGAAGCATGAAAGCCATCTACGGTGAAGAAGAGTTGAAGCACACCTATCAGATAACTTATGCTGATATGACTGCTAATGCAAAGTGCAGCACCACTGGAAAACTTTTTGGAACCCACATGAACCACAACACTGAGCTTGAAGTTATTGGTCTTGCAGCCAGATTCACAAATGATGCTCGATTCAACTCACAGCCAATGCGCTTTGACCACACCATCCGTTGCAGCATTGTTCCATTTGACTTCAACCTTGATGCCATTTTCAACGCTGATGGAGACCTGACCATGTATGGAAAGCATAGTGCTCAACTGTATGGCAAGCTCCTTCTTAAAGCACAACCCCTGGCTTTTGCTAGTTCCCATGAATGCAGAGCATCAGTGGCACAGCAGCTGGATAATGGCTTTTCTCTTGAGACCACCTTTGACAGCAAGATGGATTCAGCTCTGTCTCTTGATGAGCAGAGGACCAGCTTCAGAATGAAGTCTAAAATGAATGAACATGCTTTCAATCAAGACATGGCTCTTTACAACACTGCTGAGAAAATCGGAATGGAGGTTTCTAACACTGTATTTACAAACATGCTCAACTCAGAAACCACAGAGAATCAAGAATTTACCTTGGCTGGTTTCGTCAAGTATGACAAGAACACAGATTCCCATGTGATTCAGTTCCCTCTGATTGAAAGTGTGCCTGCTTTCTTGGAAAGTATCAAGGGCTTTGTTGTGACAATGGCTGAGGCCCTGCAAGACATCATAAACAATGAGGAAATGAAGGCCAGACTTGAAGCTATTCCCCAGCATGTAAGCAACTTTGTTTCTCAACTGAATATCGAAGGTAAAGTAACTCAGCTGAAGCAGCTCGTCAGTGATTTTACCCAAGAATTCTCCATCTCCATGGAAGACGTGGAAGGCTTTTTAGGGCTTGCAAGAGATGAGGTTGAAAAACTGCTGAAAGAGCTCACATTTTACATTCAAAAGTTTGCTGAAATGACAAAAAATATGATGGAAAATTTCACCTTGCCTGAAACAATCATTCAGAAGATCCAAGAAGTGTGTGAAGAGTATGACATCAAGAATATGTTCATATATGTGGTTGATACCATGAAGATGGCCTTTGAGAAAATTGATCTGGAAAAACTGAAGGGCACCAGCATGGCATTCCTTGTTGACATTGACAACAAATTCAACATTCGTCTTCAAATGCAGGAGTTCTTGGATGATGTAAAGTCCATTATTGAGAGAATTGACATCCACAGATTTGTTGTTGATTTGAAACAGTTCGTTCTAAGCCTTAACTTTCAAGGTATGATTGAGGAGCTGATGAATAACATTCCCACAGAAATGTTCACCAAAGTGTTCAATTACATTAAGGAAAAGATCCAGGACCTCGACGTTGTTGGTAAAATCAACACATTCTATGCTAAAATGAGAGAGATCATTGTAAAGTTTGAATTTGACCAAAAACTCCAAGCTGTTGTGGAAAAAGCCGTGGAACTCATCAAGCAATTTAAAATTGACGAAACCATCACTTCTGTTGTCCAGATGGTGAAAGATGCAGACATCCCAATGAAATTCATGCAAACCTTCCAGCAGGCTATCGATTACTTAAAAGCAACTGAGGTTAAGGATATAATTCAACACTTGAACAATTTCATTGAGACCATTGTTCAGAAGCTTAAGGCCGTGGAATATAATGACTTTGTAAATTACATCAATGAAGTTATTGCTGAATACACAACTTCCATGAATGAAATGATCAAGACACTTGAAATCCCCCAGAAACTTGAGGCAACAAGGGAATTTGTCAATCTGGCTTTATCCTCTCTAAGAGACTTCATTGAACAGCTAAGAGAAATCAAAGTTGCAGACATTCTGAAATCTGTCAAGGATACCTTGGACCAGTTTGTTTTGAATGATGCTAAGGCATATGCTGAATTCATCCTGCAGGAAATTGGCAATCTCGACCTCAAAGAAAAAATTACCTCTTTTCTAGACATGGTGAAAGCCTGCTATAATGAAGCCCTTGATGAAGCCAAATTTCTGTTCAGCAAACTGGTAAACATGATGAAGAGCTTTGTACCTGAGCAAAAGATCTTTGACGAGCTTGACCAGATGATCACTGGACTGATGACTGAACTGAGCAGAGTTGAGCTTAGCATTCCATCCTTCACTGTTCCTCTGACTGATCTTGCTGTGCCTTCCATGAAGTTTAGCATGGATAAGCTCCAAGCAATTGAAATCCCAGAACAAGTGGAAATCCCAGAGTTTACAATCCTGAGCTTCTACACTGTTCCAGCCACCACAATTTCATACATGGAAATGAAGCAGAAAATCATTGATCTCATTGAGTTCATTGTAAACTTTAGGTTCAGCATGATTGATCTGGATGCTTTCTTTGGAGACCTGACTATGAACTACCTTCCTGCAATGCCTGAGATAGCCTTCCCAGAATTCACTCTTCCTGAGATCTCATTCCCCAACATCCCTCAAGTTCCTGTTGAAAAGTTTGTCAAGACTCTGGAAATTCCTGAGATCAAGCTGCCAACCATTCCAAGTGAGATCATGATTCCATGCTTTGGCAAACTCTATGGAGAAATTAGATTCCAATCTCCAATCTACACTGTCAAGACAAGTGCTGAGTTCCAGAATTCTACTGAAAATGAAATGACACCACAGTTCACAGGATTCTTGTCTTCCGTGGCCATGTCTCCAAGTTTTGAAATTCTTAATTACAAACTGGACTCCACTGCTCGCATTGCAATCCCAAGGATGAGCCGTGTTGTTGTTGCAGAGTCACTGAAGTTTAACCACATGTTTTTTGGAACTGATCATCAAGCATCTGTGAATCTCTACGGCCTTTCAGCCCAGGCCCAAGCCAAGACTGGATTGAAGGTTACCACTACACCTTACACTGCTGACTTTATGAATACTGCATTCATTGCTATGGAAGGAGGAATGTCAGCCTCTCTTGAAACAACTTACAATCATTTGTTGAACCTTGAGGTCTTCGATGTCAGGTCTGAAGTCAGTGTAAGTCAGAAAGCCATTGCTCGCCAAGATGGCTTCCAGCTCACTCTAACAGTTGACAATAACGGCAAGACCAAGTTTAATGATAATGAGGGCAACCACAAGAGCAATCTGCAGATGTTAGCCACTCCCAGCATTACCACCCTAACCTTCACTGGTGACACTGACTCAGCCATGCTGAAGATGAAGCAGGTCATTGATGCTGAAATTGGCACTCTAACTTACTTCAAATTCAATGTCCGCAACGAGGCAGGAGCCCCAATGATAAAGAACAGCGTTATTGTGGCGTCTGGAAATGCTAATCTTTTTGACATGAAAATTGACATCACTGCAAACCATGACACAGAACTGCATGGTGCCATCACTGGACTCCTGTCCAACAGATTCCACCTTTTGGCCCGTCCATTGGAATTTGTCTTTGACTTCCAAAACAAAGGAAATACCAGAGTCAATGTTTTTGAAACTCTTAATGCCAAGATAGATTTGCAGAGTGATTACTCAGCTCTTTTCAAGCCTGACACCCAAAAGATGAACACAGTGACCATGGCTCGTCTCAATCAGTACAAAGTGTTCTACAACTTCACTGTTGACAATAATGAAGATGAGGCTGGTGTCTTTGTTGCCATGGAAAGTGAGGCCAACCTTGACTTCCTGACATCCCCCATCAGCATCCCTGAGCTTGATTTCCCTTTTATTGACTTCCGCACTCCCGCTATCAGTGATCTTAACTTATATGAGCAAACTAGACTGAAGGATATTTTGACTACCACTGAACAGTCTGTTGATGTGGATGCCAAGCTTATGTACAAGAAGAGCAAGGATGCTCCCCTTTATGCTGTGATGGGTTTCATCCAGATTCCCAGTATGGGTGACTTTGTTACAGAGCTGTCCATGAAATCTGCCATCATCAACTTGAATGTTAATGCTGGACTGTATACTGAGGAAGATATTGTATTCCGTTTGGGAGCTACCACTGCATCAGTATTTGAAGCCCTCAAAGCCAAACTTGATGGCACTACCAGTCTGACAACCAGCAGAGGACTCAAGTTGGCCAACTCCCTGTCCCTTGAAAATAATCATATTGAAGGCACTCATGACAGCAGCTTCAGCATGAATCCTGAGACTTTTGAAACAGCAGTCTCTGTAGCTACTGTTGCAAAGATTGCACTGCCTATTGTCAACCTGGAAGTAAACCAAAATCTGGCCGCAGACACCAAAACCAAACCCAATGCTGTATCCACTTTCAGAATGACTGGTGATATCAACATCCCGTTGATCAAGGCAGTTGTAAAGGCTGAGGCAGATCACAGTCTGAAGATGGAGGGAACCTTTGAGTATGTTTCTATGGAGTCATCAACCAGGGGGAACATGGATGGCACAGTGTTTGAAGATTATCTGGTTTTGGGAGTCCTGGACAACGAGGTTAATATGTACCTGAACGAAAATGGCCTGCGCTCCACCTCCAAAGTTATTGCAGATGCCAAGCTTAACCGTGGTACCGACAAAGTCTTAGGCATGGATGTAAATGAGAATCTTGCAATTGAAGCCTCCTTGAGCCGTGTCTATGCACTGCTGAAGTATACTGGCAACAACGAAGCAGACCTGTTCAATTTTAACACCAAGGGAAAGCATACTGCCCAGGCAACCTTTGACTTTGTACCAATGCAGTCATTGACAGCTGATATTGAAATCGATATGGCTCAGCCAACTAACATGGGTGACTTCACCATCTTTGAGAAGGCTGCTGCTGAAATCACACCAGCCAAGCAAATGATCTCCACCAACACCAAGTTTGTCAGCCCCGTGTACACAACAAACATTGTAACCGAAGTGGAAGGTAGTGCCCCTGTCTTCAAGATCAGCGTTAAGTCCTCTGCCACCTCTGCCATGACCTTCTTGGAATACGATATGGATGGTGAGTTGATGACATTTTTTAAGATGTGTGATTTTGTTTATTTTCATTAATACTGAACACTAAATCTTATACAATCTGTTTCTTTCAATAGCTGCTACCACCACAAACTTTGAGAATGATGCTCTGAACATGATCAGCAAGATGGTCCTGACACATGCTGACATGAACATGGATGTCAACCATGCTATTTCTCAAGCTCTACGGTAACGTATTTGGTTTGATTTACAATTAATACTTTGCTTAATAATTTCCTGTCATTTCTAAGGTAATAAGTAATTTATTTGATTTCTTCACATTTCAGGAGAAAGCGCCAGGCTGATGATAGGTAAATATTGAATCTTTACTTTTTAAACATTAGCTTTCAATCATGTAAGAGATAAGTTTTTGTTCATATTAAATTGCAGATAAAAAAAACAAAACATAATTTCACATTTTATATACTTTCTTTTTCTTCCAGCATCTCTCGCCACACCCTGAATGTGGACATCAACAGCCCTACTTTCACTGACATGAACCTGCGATATGCTGCTAGCAGAAATGGTATCAGTGCCTCAATGTCTTCCCCATCCGCTGGCTTCCTGGGTCTTCAGATCAACGGCAGAATGCCAGCTCAGATGAGTGCAAGACTCTACGGTCGTTATCCTGTAAGTGTTCCTACCTTTTCAACCTCATTAAAAAACTAAACCAACAATATCAAAGCAAAGGCCAAATACTTATTTAGTTTTTTCTTTGGTTCTCCCTATTCAACAGTCTGCACCAGAGGTTGATGTTGACATCCTGATGGTAAAATCAACTCCTAAGGATGCTGACAAGATGAACCTGCAGTTCGCATACAACATGGAGGCACCCAAGGCAGTGCTGTCTGAAATTAAGATGAAATTCCCCTCCATCATGTCTACCCTCAAAATGTTTGCTGACAAGTACGAGATTACAAGCAACATGGAGGAGCTGAAGAATGCTGTTGTCACTCGCATCGGTGAGGCCTATGATGCTGCAGTCAGCTATGATCTTCAGATGAGCCAGCTGTCCATCTTCTTCAGGAACATCTTTGTCCAGTACCAGAGGACTGTCCAGGTCTTCCTGGATGCTATTGTTAAGCTCTTGAGGGAGACCCAGTTCAGACTGCCTGGGTCTGATGAGATGACCACTCTCCCTGAGGCTCTGAAGATGCTGACTAGCAGCATTGCCGCTGTGCTCGATAAAACCATCCAGAATGTGTATGAGAACATGGAAGTATTCTATGATTCCATTGTTGAGTTCTTCAGAAATGTCCAGGTGCGCATGCCAATTGGTGATGCAATTAATGGAAGCCAGATCATCGAAAACATCAAAGCAACTTTGAAGACCATCTTTGATGAAGTTGTGGACTTTGTGAAAAACATGGAGAGTCTTGACACAATGCTAGTTAAAATCGGTGAGACCTTTAAGGCTGTTGTTGAGAAAACTCAGGAGTTTGTTGACACTCTCAACTCAGACTATTTAGATGCAATGTTCGTCAACGTCAATAACTTCTACCTTAGCTTTGTCACTGTACTTAAGAATGTTGCTGACAGAATCTCTGCCATAGATATGGAGCAGATTAACAATAGATTTGAGTACCTTATGGACATGTTCATTTACATGGTGGAGCAGTTCAATACCACTGTTTACGGTGTCCTGCAGCAAGCTTCAGAGGAAGCTCAAGCCTTTGTGAAGGTTAACGAAGGTAAACTTGAGATCGACCTTCCATTTCCCTTCCAACAGTAAGGACCCCTCCCCCCACAGACTGAAATCTAAGTCCATATGAAACACTACCATCTGTTAAACATCTCTTCATTGGAAAGACTATGGACAATTTGTTCTTTTGCCATATTTATGAGAACGTAGAAGCAATAGTTTCTAGTTAAACTACATCTGTTATTGTATGTAAACCTTGCAATTGTATCATTTTACTGTCATCTATTTGTCTGTGAAGAGTTAACAACATCAATAAAACACGAGAACACAATCTGTTAATGTTTGATTTTCTCCTTCATTCATTTTTTACTTCATTCAACTACTTAACTAAAACTTATGCTACAGTAAAACATTACCAGAATTTCACAGAATTATTAAGAGATTTTTTTTTTTTACAAGTTATTAAGAACCTTTTGGACAACTGGAACCGGAAACTTACTGAACCAATTATTTGTATATACTTGAAACTTTATTTTTGCTTACTGACAGTGATATCAGCTTATTATTCTGACCACATGATCCAGTTTTCTGTCTCAGTTACCTCCTCATGCAACAACTGATTCCCAGATAAGAATAAATGCAGAGGACTTTGACTATCCAATACATCTAAACACAAACACTTACATAATACTCAACTACAAGAACACCAACACTAACTATATTTATAGAAACAGATTTTTTTTTTTTTTTTTTACCTTATTCTAACTGCAGAGTTATACAACTAATTTCCCAACAACAGAGGGACAATGGAAAAAAAAAATTATTACATTTACAAACAGCCTGGTGTGCTCAAAATGAACCAAAAGACAAGTACATTTAAATACATTCACATCATTTTAGGGTTTTTGGCTAGAACTGACTAGAACCAGGAAGTACGACCATATTAGTCCTGTGCTCAGATCTCTGCAATGGCTTCCTGTCGCTCAGAGGATAGACTTTAAAACACTTCTACTCGTATATAAATCTGTCCATGCTCTCACACTAAAGTACATCTGTGACATGTTGGTCCCATATGAACCATCAGGGACAGGCGTTTGCTGATGCCCAGATTTAGGACTAATGTTACATCCCTTGAGCCTTGTAGGTGCGCTTGGTTTGTGTGTCTCTCCCTCTCTGTCTCCAGGCTGCATGATCATCTGATTCCTTACACCTGCTGCATGGACCAACAGGTGAAGCTTCTTCTAATCAAGGCCGAGCTGCGTTCACAGTGAGCCTGTGATGAAGCATCAGCAGAGATGTGGAGAGAGCGTGAGTATGAACTGGCAAAACCAAGCCTGTTTTCTGAAGGTGGTGTTTTTTGTTTGTTGTTGTAGTAACAGCTCCTTTTTTTTTTTTTTTTGGTAGTTTTTCAATCATTTGCTACTTTAAATGGATGCTTTTATTTGGATTTCTGGTTCCTGTGTGAGTACATTTTTGTTTGTAATTTGTGTTTTTGTTTTTTTTAAGTTCCCTGATATTTTGGTGGTTTGTTAGACATTTTTCTGTTTTTAATACATTTCTACTTGACTTGGCATAAACAGTTATTTCTTTAATTATCATTGTTTCTTCCCACATCCCCCTGGGAATGTAACAACTAAACACAGTGGAGCTGCGTTTCAGTTCCATGCAGCTAAACTCTGGAACATTCTTCCTGATGATGTCAGACAGACCTCTACTCTGACAATATTTAAGTCCAAGCATAGAACAACTCAACTCTTCTCTTTTAATTTATTTTATTTGAATTGTCTGATATTTATGGTTTATTATGACTCAACTAATTGTGTGTTTTCTTTAACCTGTCTCTTTTCCATTTCGGTAAAGCACTGTGTATAAATTGTGCTATACAAATTTGCCTTGCTTAAATTCTAGTAAAAATGTCCCCTTGTCTTCAGAATAAAATAACCAATTTCTTGGTGTTTATCCCATATTTAGTAGTTGGCAGTCAGTAAATGCTTATTTCCATAATACTGCTCTTTTATTTGTTATATTGCCACCATCTTTTCAACAATAGCATAATGACGACCTGCATGTTTCTATGGTAACAGGGTCCCATACACAGAAACGTCTTCATTATCAACACTAAATCCTGTGCTTCCTCAACAAACAGTGGCATGCAGCAAACGCGTTTACTCTGTTGTTCGCTATGGTTAGAGGTTCATGCCACTGACTTGTTTAAATTATTAGAGATGTCAGTTATAACAGATACAACAATATTAGACTGAAACAGGACTAAGCATAATGGTCCCAATTCTCCAGGTTTAAGTCAGCAAATGAGAGGATTGCACAAATGAGCATTTGTTACAAATACAGGGGGTATAATTAAATCTGTTCAATAGCTATTTTTATTGTTTGCTTGATAATGTACAATATTTTATACCCTGAATGAATATACAAGGGTACAGGTTATGTTAAGAGTAAAAAAAAAAAACATGATTAAAATGATTTGGTCTAAAGACTATCAGATATATGATCTTATAAATGAGCAAACTAACATTTTTTCCAGCTTTCTGTGCAATTTAAAATTTCCTTTAAGGTGAGGGGTAGATGCAGGCGTTAAAAAGATGCATTGTTTTTCAGTGTTATGAAGGATAGCACATTCTAAATAAAAAGAATTTGAGATTTATTGGACTGCTTGTTTTAACTGATAATAATGTGTTGTAATTTAGAGAAATGAAGACTCTATATCAGGGGTCTCAAACTCATTTTCTTTCAGGGGCCACATTCAGCCCAATTTCATCTCCAGTGGGCCGGACTAGTAAAGTAATAACATAATAACCTATAAATAATGACAACTCCAAATTTTTGTCTTTGTTTTAGTGCAAAAAAACCCACAATAAA
>JAPTYQ010000017.1:26078950-26121127 GCA_029814465.1 Ostorhinchus cyanosoma | reverse complement strand
GATCAGATTAAGCCATATTCCAAAAGATGTTTTTTTCTGAAATATTGGATGGATAATATCTGGCTCTAAAATGGACACAAATGCAAAATAGAATGGGGGAAAAAAAAAAAACTAGAGAAAAGACTCTGTGGTCACTGCATAACTTGTGATGTACTTCAATTTATAATATGACTAATATAATCAAATAAAAGCAAATATCTAGAACGAATTGCGTGTGAAATCTGAAAAGTGAAAGATTTTATGAGATGAGGGAGAAGCAATTTAGTTGCTAATGTTTTAATTTTCACATATTATTTTGGTATTTATTCGCTCCGGTAAGTTACATTATTTTGTTGTTCTTGTTATCTAGACTTTGGGAATGTTCGTCATGACATTCATCCTATTAGAGCGCAATGAACTAAATTAAATTGTCACTTAAAATTATTCAAATCGTCTTCTTCTATCGTCATTAATGAGTGGCTGTTGCTTTTCTCTCCAGGTTCGCTCTAACCTCCAGAGAGTCAGCCAGTATCCCAAGGGTGCTGTGCAGAAGCGTCTGGCTGCCTACCTGATGCTGATGAGGAATCCTCTGGACAGTGACATCGAAATGGTGAAGAAGCTGCTTAAACAGGAGCAGAACGTGCAGGTCAAGGCCTTTGTGACCACCCACATCTACAACATCATTTCATCAACTGACTCAGAGACCCAGATGTAAGAATGCTTCCCTTTTGCATAAATAATACTGTACCGCACGGAAATATGATATATTTAATAATTTATCTTAAAACATTTTCACTTCAGGCTTGGAAAGAGGATCATCGATGCCCTGGAGGACACTGATGTTGTTGCACACACTGACTACATCACAAAGTCTCGCAACTACAAGCTGGGCGTGGCATATGACAACATGGCGGCCAACATTCAGGGCAACATGATCTTTGATCCCAGCAGCCAACTGCCCAGGGAGGTCCTGCTGGAGACGACCCTTAAAGCCTTTGGATACAGCATGGATATGTGGGAGGTATGTAGTGTAAACTGTACCTTCACATGCAAAAAACCTGCTCAAAATTTACATTAAAAGTCAAAGGACACATATTTTCTTAGTTCACTGCATGGGATTTTTGTGCAAATTGAATATCAGTCGGTATAATCCGCCCCACAATCAGAACAAAAGGTGTTAAAGAAATGAATTGTTTAATTTTGTCTCTAGATCGGCATGGAAGGAAAGGGCTTTGAGCCAACCATTGATGCCCTGTTTGGAAAGAACGGGTTCTTCCCTGACACCGTGTCCAAGGCCATCTACTGGACTGAAGATAAGATGCCCCCCAAGATCAAAGAAGTTCTTGACAAATGGGTTGCTCCTCTAAAATCAGAAGGACAACAGGTATAAATCGTACATCATTATATCCGTTAAATCCTCCGCTTTGTGTATATTTTACCACTAATGCAAAACCCTAATCAACTCTTTCCTAAGGTTCCTGCGAATCTTATGAGGGAAATTGCTCGTAACTTCAACAAGCTGGTTAAAGATCTTCAGAGCTTTGAGGCTCCAGAGGCCATGGCCTACCTGAGGATCATGGGAAATGAGATTGGCTACATCAAGGCTAACGAACTGGAATCTATGGCAGAAAGTGCAATGAATTATGCAAACCTTTTCATGCGGGTCATTCCAAAGAAGGTATTGTTTCCCACTCATTTTAAATAACACCTGCCCTTGTCCATAACAAGACTTCTGATTTAATTTATTGTCTCTTTTTGATTTGATTTAATTTTTTTTTATCAGGTTATGCGTAGTCTGATGTCCAGTGCCTACAATGAGATGTTTGTCCACTACATCTTCATGGACAACAGATTTGTGCTGCCAACAGCATCTGGCTTGCCTCTGACATTTGCTCTGTCTGGTACTTTCACTCCTGGAGCAAAGGGAAGAGTTCACTTTTCCCAGAACATGGTAAATATTCCATTATTTGCAGTCCCTTTTTTCTTCTCAATGGCCCTTAATGTCTATCTTGATAATGTTAAAGGAGTAAATACATGAAATATACTAATAGTAGTTGTGTTATTTTAATTAGTTTAATTATGCGACCTTTTAATTTGATGTCATCTGTTTTTCCGTACAGAACGAACTGTCATTTATGCCCTCTGTTGGAGTTGAATTTGTGACAAAGATGGGAGTCCATGTGCCTGAATTTGTTGACTCTGCCGTCGAGATGCACTCTAACATCTACCACGAGAGCGCACTCAATGCCAAGATCACCATGGAGCAGAATGAGGTCAAGCTTTCCATCCCCACCCCACAGGCTACCACCAAGTTCCTCACTGTCAGGTAAAACAACACCAATACATCCAGTGTTAAATAAAAACCTACATTGTATTAAATGGACACCGAAATTGACCAAGACTGAAAATAGATTTGTTTTTCTAGTTTTGTTCTGTATTGCTTTGTAATATATTTTCTGACAAGATATTGAGTGACAGGCATTGATATTGCTGTTTTTACTTTGTAACAGCAATCGGGTGATGATTGTGGGTGCCGACCATGCTTCAGTAATCCCACACAATGAGGGTGAATCTTTCTGCAACCCTCTCTTCCCTGGGGTCAAATACTGCACCAAAGCTCTTCGTGCAAACATCGGTGATAGGAGGGATGTTCCCTTCTTCCCCCTGAATGGAGAGACAGAGTAAGTTATAGTTTACAGACTCTTTTTTTTTTATTATTTTGACAGTGTAACATCACAGATTGTAATACACTAGATCATTGTGTAAGTCAATCAGTGCCACCTCTTACCTTGATGCTACTTTAGAAGTTAAGGAGTAAAAGGTTAATATTGTATGTGGTTTTTAAATACAGCAATGAAATAGCATTTGAAGTTTATAATATACAAAAAAATAATCCTAACAAACTAATGCTATGTTCCTTCATTTTAGGTTTGCTCTTGACATCAAGCCTCTTGAAGGAGTCTCTGAGTACACAGCCACTATTGCCTACAACCTTCTCAGTGAAGGAAAGGATGGTCGCCAGAAGGTTGACACCGTAAATATGATCCTGAGAGCTGAAGGTATGAGCGTTATTGTTTCTAAATAAAATGTTCGCTGTTTTGTAACTTCCTTTTTATACTTTAGAGTTAAATACATCAATAACTAAGTTGCAATTTATGATCTGACCGTAGGAACCCAGCCTATTGAGGCTTCAGCCACAATGAAGTACAACAGGAACAGGAACGTCTTCACCACCCAGGTCCAGATCCCTGACCTCGATGTAGAGGCCACAGTTAAGCTTGGCATGTCTGACAGCAGCACCAGAGGCAAATCCGTTATCTTTGAGATCGCCAACAAGAACATCCCACAGATCACTCTCACTGGTCGTGCCAAGTGAGTCAATTCAGTTAAAACTCATTGTGTTAACAGTTTAAATGCAACAGATGCCCATATTTAATCATCTATCGAGGATTTGACAAGATCGTGTTTTTTTGACATCACAGGGTTCAGGCTATGACTGAAGGCATGCTGCAGGTTCAGCTGTTAGTGCCTTCACTCAGGACTGATGCTTCCATTACTGCCACCATGAACAAAGCTGATGGACTCACAATGGAGATCAAAAGTGATGTCAAGCTCCCAGCAACCTCCTCAATTCAGGCAGTCACATTCATCTATGGTAAATCTAAAACAATTGCTCAAATTGAAGTTTGATGTCGTCAGTGGTCTGTACAAAGAGACTGAATTTGATATAACCTCTCTTTGGATTAAAATGGATATACACTCTTTGTTTCAGGTGCAGATCAGGCTGAGGTCAAGCTGATGTCCAATGTAAATGCTGATACCACAATTATGGTGCCTTACACTGAAGCCCTTCAGGCCTGGCTAGGACAGTTTGTGGAGGACGTTATGGACCAGAGGGTTGTCAAGACTGACATGAAAGTGCGCCATATCTTCAACAAGGGGCTTGAGGTAAAAACAATGAAATAATTTAGACCCCCCCCCAAAAAAAATGTTTGCTTCCTTTGCTCAGTCTTTCAGACAGCAACTTGAGGTGTGTGTGTATTTTTATTAGGCTGGTAACAACTGGATGGACAAGCTCCAAGCTGATCTTCCCTATGTTGAGACTCTGAGAAACAACATTGCACAGGTTGAAATGCCATCCATCCCTGAGAACCTGTTCATGAACCTGTGAGTAAAACCTTTATTCAAAAATAGGATTTCCAGCATTTCATTGAATGAAAAATATAAAAGCTAGTACGGTTTAATGCTTTTAAATTAAACTGTTTCTTTTTATATTTTGTTTTTCAGGGAAAGTGCTTTCAAATACCAGTTTAACCAGGACACTTTGACCATCAATATTCCTCTGCCTCTTGGAGGGAAATCATCTGAGGAGCTTAGAATACCTCCTATGATCACAACCCCACAAATCTCCCTCCCCCAGGTGGGTGTGGAGCTTTCCCCTCGTGATTTCCAAATCCCCACTTTTACCATCCCCTCTGAGTACGAGCTCACCATGCCACTGATGGGAATGATTGAAGTGTCTACCAAGCTCAACAGCAACTATTACAACTGGGAAGGAATGGTGTCTGCCGGCAATAACACTGCTGACTCTCCTAACTACTTGGCCAAATTCAAAATCGTGGCTGACAGTCCCATTGAAGTTCTGTCCTTCTCAACTCAAGGTAATTTATTTATTATTCTATTTTATTATAAGAATAATTCTTTCTGAATTTAACAGAAATGATGCTTCATAGCTGTTGAAACTCATAAGTATTTTATTGATTTTTCTGTTTTAAAGGAGTTGCAGAGGTTACCGACACAGAGGAGAAAACAATGAAGTTCACCATTAATGGTGCCATGAACCATCAGTTCCTCCGCTCAAGTTTTGATGTGATGGAAACCGTTGCTGTCTCAGACAATGTTCTGTCAACAGGAAGTTACAGCATGAACGCCGTTTCCCCCCTCGGAATGGAGACTTCTTTCAGTGTTACTACCCAGTTCACCCTAGATCCAAAAATGCTTTCTGGAGACATGAATGTAGATGGAAGCATGTCTGTTGGACCCATGGATGCCAGCACTACTTACCAACACACCTTCTCTGTTGAGCCAGTGAAGAAAGAAGCAAGATCTGAGAGCACACTGAGAGTAAACTCTGGAATCATGAAGCTTGCAAACAAGGTCAAGGCATCCTATGCAAATGAAGAACTTCTGGTTGAATCCAACACAAACATGAACAGTGAGCCCATCAAGCACACCACAAAAATCAGCCTTATTTACAAGGATAAGCTTACCATGCAGTCTGACTCTGTGACCAAGGCTGATGAGAAGGTACTTCGCAGCCAGATTGAGTTCATCGGCTCTGGAGCACAGGCCACCCTCAGAATTGAGAATCAAGCTGAAGATACTACAAACCGTGCCTACTCTCTGCTCACTGGGTCCCTGAACCCATCTGGCTTGGAGATCAACTCTGATGCCTCAGTTAACATGTTTTCAAGTCTTGCCTCTCACAAAGCAACCTTGACCCTGAACATGAATGGCCTTACCACCAGCTGCACCACAACTGCTCAGTACACTCCAATCACCTTTGAGAATGTTTTCCATGGAGGAATTGATGCCTCTGGTGCCACAATGTCTCTTACCACCAAGGGAGGCATAAGGGAGAACAAGGCTGAGTTCAATGTTGAAGGTAAGATGGCAAGCTCTGAGATCTATCTCAATGGCATCTTTGAAGGTAACCTCTTCGACTTGAACACCAGGAACAGAGTGAACTTCAGACTGAATGAAGAAAGCTTGGTTCTCTCCAACAACGTGGTTGGATCTTTTAATGAGATGAGAACCGAAAACACCCACTCACTGTCTCTGACATCAAGAGCTTTTACCCTCCAGTCCAAGACAGATAACTTCCTTAACCAGAAAAACACCTACATGCATGACATCACAGTTAACGTGGAGCCCTTCATTGCCTCTGTGATTATGAAAAATGACCTGAAGATCATGGAGATTAACTTTGTGAATGATGCCCAGTTCAGAGTTGAGCCTTACACCATGGAGCTGACCGGAACAACGATGGGAGTCTTCTCAGAGGAAGAGCTGAAGCACACCTATGAAATCAAGTTTGTTGACATGGTCCTGTCCACAAAGTGCAACACCAATGGTAAACTGCTGGGATCTCACATGACACATACCACTGAAATGGAGGTTTCTGGTCTGACCATCAAGTTTGACAATGCTGCCAACTTCAATTCTCCTTCTCTTCGTCTTGACGGCACAGTTAAAACTGTTGCTGCACCCTTCACTCTGAACATTGATGCCATGTTCAACTCAAATGGTGCTATGAATTTCTATGGGGAACAGAGTGGTGAGCTGTACAGCAAATTCCTGCTGAAGGCAGAACCCCTGCTGTTCACACAATCATTTGAGTACAGAGCCTCAACCGTTCATGAAATTGAAGGAAGACCAACAATCAAGACCAATATGGACAACAAGTTCAACAGCATGCTGAGCCTCCAAGAGCAGAGCGTCACACTGAAAATGACATCCAAAGTAAATGACCATGATTTCAATCAAGAGATGAATGCCTATAACAATGCAGAGAGAATGGGAGTAGAGATGATGGGAGCTATCTCCACCACCCTCTTCAGTGAAAACAGCAATGATTACACCATTTCTGGATTTGTAAAATATGACAAGAACAGTGACAGCCACATAATCCAGATCCCATTCGTTGAGTATCTGCCTGTAGTAATTGATAACTTGAGGGTCACAATGATGAGGTTGATGGACCAGAGCATAAATATGGTGAAAGACATCAACACTAAGTATGACATCAGCACCAAGATTCAGAACAAAGTGGCTGAGCTGAAGGAGGTCATTGACAACTTTGACTTAAACCTGTTTGTCCAAGATGTGAAAAAGTTCATCAGCTCAATTGAAAATTCCATGACCAACCTGGTTGCCAAGATTCCAACTGAAAAAATTGTGGATATGCTGAAATTTGTCAAGGACACCATCATGGATTGGCTGAAGAAGCATGACATCGCTAAAAAGTTCAGCGTGATGTATGCCAAAATAGAGGAAATCCTCTCAAACTATGAGGTTGAGAAAATGGTTGGCGTTGTCATGGATGGAGTTGTTAAAATCATGAAGCAGTATCAGGTGAGGGAAAAAATTCAGTCTGCATTTGCTGCCTTGAGATCCACTGACTTCAGGCCTTTGGTCACAAGAATTATGCTGCCAGTTCAGGGACTTGTGAATGAGTTGTATGCTATTGACTTCAAACAGCTGATGGAGGACATGAGCGACTATTTTATGAGAATGATCGAGAAAGTAAGATCTTTTGACTATGAAACATTCACCATGGAGCTGAAAGACAAAATTGTTGAGATGAGCAAGATTCCCAGTTTTGGAAAACTTTATGGAGAGTTCAGAGTTACCTCTCCTCATTACAACCTCAGAACCACTGCTGACCTTGAGAACACTACAACTTCTACAGCAACACCAGAATTCAAGGTGAACCTCAAATCTCAGGCTACATCCACTTTAAGAGTCCTTGATCACATCCTGGAGGCCAGTGCACATGTTGCTGCACCTAGAAGGAACCGTATATCCGTCTCTGAGAACATTAAGTTTGAGCAGTCATCCTTCAATCTTGATCACCAAGGATCAATGCTCTTCTTTGGCATCTCTGGTCAAGCCTCTGCTGAAACAACTGCAAAAATCATGACTGAAATCTATGTTGCAGAGCTTGTCAATAAAGCATTCCTTGCCATGGAGAAAGGAATGTCTGCCACTGTAGAGACAGAGTACAAACATGACGTCAATATTCCACCACTTAACATCTTCAGTGATATGTCAATGGGTCAGAAGGCTGTTTTCCTGCTTGAAGAAGGAACTGCCAGCCTGAATGTCAACAATATGGCCAATGCAAAATATGCAATTCAGGACTACTCAGATGAGGGAAGCCACAAGAGCAGCATGGAAATTGTCATGGATCTCCACACAGCTAAAGTCACCCTCTCTGGAGAGACAGGATTCCACAACTTCAAAATGGGTCAAAATGTGGTTGTTGACACATGCATCTTCCGTCACATAATTGTTGATGCCAAGGTTGAGACAGAGGCCCCTTTCATTAAGAGTAGCATTGCAGAGGCCAAGCTTCAAGCTAAGGTTGAAGACATGAAAATTGATTTCACCGCCACTCATAACACTGAGCTGGAGGGAGAGGTTGAAGGAACTCTTTCAAACTCTGCACTTGCTTTGATCACACCTAATGAAGTTATGTTTGATACCAAGAACAGTGGAAATACTAAAATTGCTCTTCCATTCAAGCTATCTGGAAAGATGGATCTCCAGAATGATATGTCTTTCACCCTGAACTCTGATGTGCAGCAGGCTAGCTGGACAGGTCTTGCTCGATTCAACCAGTACAGATACTCCCATTATTTTACCATGGATAATGGTGAGAGACAAATTAATATTGCTTCCCAGATTAACGGAGAGCTAAATCTTGATGTACTGAGAGAGCCCATCACCATTCCTGCAGTGACTGTGCCATTTTTTGGAATGAAGACACCAAGAGTGGAAGACTTCTCATTGTGGGAAGACACTCCCCTGAGCTCCTTCTTGATCTCAACTCAGCAGACACTGGACATGAGCTCCAATCTTAAATACATGAAGAACCCTGAAGTGATCACCATTGACATTAACATGGATCCAATCATCAATACCATTAATACCAATGTCAAATCTCTGCACAAAAAAATGCTCATTGGCAAAGACAAAGCTGCCGCCATGATTGCAACATCTTATGGCAAAGCAAGGGAAGAGTATGAAAAATACAACATCGAACTGCCCACAACCATCACAGTCCCAGCTTACAGAATTCCAGTGATGAATGTTGAAATGTCCACTTTCACTGTTCCCCTGCCTGACTTCAGTCTCATCACAATGCCTTCTCTCAGTGTGCCATCTGCCCTTAGGAAGCTGACTCTGCCAAAAATCACTCTGCCCACAATTGACAGCATCAACATCCCACTCATGGGTGATTTGACATATGACTTCTCCATGAAAACGGCAATGATCACACTCAAAACTGATGCCAGCCTCCTCAACCAGGACAGCATCCTCATGAAACTTGATGCCTCTTCATCCTCTGAATTTGATATTCTGACTGGTAAAATCGAAGGAAATGCCGATGTGAACATGGCCGAGGGACTTAAAATGACCTCCATTCTGTCAGTTAAGCACGCAATGGCAGAGGGAAAACATGAGAGCACCATCATGGCAAGTTATGACAATGTGGATGCATCCGTTGCAAATTCAGCTATGCTCAACCTACCTTCGATGACAATGGAAATCTACCAGGTGATCACTGGAAATCCAGAGGAAGGCCTTGTTGTCTCGATGTCCACTCCTGCTGTAGGCCTTATTGGAGTTCAGATGCAGACTAAGCGTCCAGCACAAATGAAAGCAAGACTCTACGGCCGCTACCCGGTAAGAGGATATTTGTTTAATTATCTGTTCACTAATTGATTTGGATATTGGTTTCCATGTTGATGGTGCACTTATTTTGTAGTAACCTAGTTCTTGTTTTTTGTTCACTTTCCCACAGTCTGAGCCCACAACGGACATTGACATCTTTGGCGTTAAGATGGCTCTGATGAATGCTGAGAAGGTGAACCTGCAGACAACCTGGAACATGGAAATGCCATATCATGCCATGCTTAACCTGAAGGAACATGTTCCTGATGTTACGGACATGGTATCTACACCTGCTCTCAATGCATTTCATGCCATCTCCAGACATGCTAGAAGCCTTGAGGGCTCTTTTGAGGATGCTAAAGATCAGGGTAAAGTGATGTTCAAGAGAGCTGTTGACAACCTTGCAGCAGTAAATCCTTCTGACTTCATGACAACTGTCACAGATAACACTATTTTGATCCTCAGACAGTACCAAACCAAAATTGAAAGTGTTCTTGATGCTGTTATCAAATTCCTGAGAGAAACACGGTTTGAGATCCCTGGTTATGCACAGAGAATGTCTGGTCTTGAAATCTATCAAGAATTTAGCACTTTTGTTGCTGAAGTATCTGTGGAGGCTGTTGAGAAAATTCCAGCATACTTTTCCTCCATGTTCAGAACAGTTATTGAATATTTCAACTCCATTGAATTTGTCCTTCCTGGTTCCACCCATATTGTCAGTGGAAGAGAAATTCTTGATGACTTGTTTGTAGCATTTACAAAAATCCAGAATGAGGTTATTGTCAATGTCAGGAAATTCAAAGATGTCCAGCTAGAAAATATCATTCAGAAATTTTCTGGATTCATGCAGTTTATTGCTGAGCAAAGCGAGAAGTTTCTCCAAACTGTAAAATCTCAGAATGTTGAGAGGCTCTCCACCTTCATGGCTGATGTGTATGATGATGCCATGAACTCTCAGGTCCTGGCTGATGTTACCAACCAGTTTGAAAAGATCTGCACAATTGTAAAGGAATATCTGACAACTGTGAAAGATAAACTCCAGGATGTTTTTGCCAGCATGTCTACTGAACAGCTTAAGGCTGACATCATGTCCTGGATTGATGTAGTGGTTAAACGTGTGAATGCTTTCCATAACAATGTCATCAAGACTCTTAAAGAGAAAAGCAAAACTGTTGAACCATATGTGCGAGTCACTGACAGAGAGATGGAGATTGATATTCCAATTCCATTTGTTGCTAAATTTAACTAACTGACCTTGCATAACTAAGGACTGTACTACAGTATTCTCTACATTCAAATGATTAATTGTTTATTTTTTCACAGTAGACAGTTGTACTGTTCCCACTGTGCTTCACTTGTGTCTTGTGTTATTTAAAAAAAACATGAATGTCAATAAAGACCGTTTATAATGCAGTCATGTCTGAGTGTCTGTTAAAAAACACAGCAAATCACAGCATATCTTGATAGTTACCCATTAAAATAAAACATACTGAATACAGAGATAATATGTTATCGCTACGCAATACTATCATTTACCAAGTGGTCGTTTGTATTCTCAGATCTTTATTTAGATGAGACAAAAATAGCTTCAGTGACATACAGTGTCTTACAATCTAAAAATTTAAATAACAGATGTACTCACTTTGACAGTATATTTGATCAGACTGTCCATTTTCTGGCAAAAATAATCATAACAGAACTACGAAGGATGTTATAAAACAGTAATTCATCTATCTTTAAGTGCATTTGCTTTAAACTAATGAAAGTAATGGTGCTTTTGAACTGTTAATGGTGTAAAAAAAATTATTTTAAAAAACACAGAGAGATACAGAAGTTGATTCTTGGTTTTATTGACTTTTCCAGAACAGTACCATTCATTTCATTTCTGTGAACATACAACAAACAAAAAATTTGGCACATTTTCATTAGTTTGTCATTTCTTCTTAAACTTTTAAAAGAAAAAAAAACAAAAAACAAAAGATGGACTGTCTGAACAGTGAATAACAACTGAGCAACATTACAAACCAGAGGCACATGAGGGGGGGAACAGTGAGAAAATTAACCAGTCAAGCACAATGCATTCCTGTCCTGTAAGTCAGCAAAATGCCCAGCAACAGCGGGCAGGGAGGACTGTGACTTTTACACCATCGTAACTCTGGCTGGAGCTTAAAAAGATACTGTGTTAAATGGCTTAATTTTACTGTGGTTGCTTACTATGAAGAAATACCTGTATATAGTGAAAGTCAACCTTTTTGTTAAAAAATAGCTCGTATAAATCCATTGAGGGTTTTCTTCAGTTACCAGCGTAGCAACAGTTTGTAGTTAATGTTCATAGCTGTCATATTAAACACAACTCCCTCCTTCTTGTGATAGAGCAGTTACACAATACTTTCAGGTAAACACTGATTGAACATGAGCTGTCTTTATTTCACAAGTATGGAAAATTACTTGCACAGATTGATTTTCAGTCGATAACTTCAAGGCCCCATCAGCAATTTCTGATTAAACAAATGTCACTTACATTCATATTTGTTATATAATGGAAGACGTCAAGATAAAAAAATCTGTATTTTGTGTTTTCTTTAACTAATCATACTTCTTTTAGTGTTGCAAACAAACTTTTTACACATTGAGACAGTAAAATATACTAGTGTGTTCCTTGTATTAAAATTTTAGATCATGGTAGCACGGTATAAACTGATTGCTTCCAATTTTAGACAAAAAAATTATCCTACATTGAGGTGTAATTACATGATATTAGTTCAATTTTTACTCCCATCAGTAAAATTCAAGCAATCTTATGACTTCCTTGGAAAATGTGTTTCATTGGACAAACCACCTCAAAAGTAAACATTCTCACATGCTCAGTCTTGTCTGAAAAATATAATTGATGCAAGTGAAAGTGAATCTAACAGAAAGTCTTCAAAGTTTTTGAGGCAAAAATGTTGCCTGATTAAAACATAGTATTGGACTTCAGAATTCAGACACAAATTAGTGTACAGTATGTGCTTTAACATATTTGGTTTGAGTATGTATAATATGTTTCCTTTGCTTTTCAGTACATATTATTTACAGGCTACAGTGACATTGTCCTTCCATGTTCAAAAAGTCCCTGTTTCAACATATCCTCCCAAATATTGCAGTCCCAAGCAGGCAATTTTAGAAACATATGAACTCTTTGTGCATTTAAGGATAACAGAGGATCTACCCAAACACTTGAAATGTTTCTTCTACAATACTTAGCCCTTTTCAAGTTTTTAAAGACTGAACAATCCATAGTCTGTTAGATCTGTTGTGGAATTCGGCCTGTTGCATAACACGGACACCTAAAGCCCAGATATTTAATACTGTGAAATAACAAACCGTGCTTTTTGGATGGGGTTAAAACTAAAACAAAAAAACCTGAGACATCTCATGTCATTAACGGTAAACTTAAGAGATATACTCCGAAAAGGTGTAAAACATCAGAACAAACTAAACCAGCCAAAAACAAAAACAGCACATTACAGCATGGGTACCATTGCACTGAAATGTACTTTTTTAAAAATAAAAGGTGAAGTGATTCACTGTTGTGTCAATGTAATGTGCAATTTTCCAAACTTAATATATTTCACAATACAAAGTGGACATAAATAACGAGTGCAATTTTGCTGTTTTGTATAGGCTATTACAAAGCATTACCTTGGCATTAAGGCGTATGCAAGTACTTTGAAAGAAAAAAAAAGTGAGCAAATGAAAACTTGGCTCAAAAGCAGGCTTATAGCCACAGTTCGTAAGAAAGATAAGAACCACATTAGTGGAGGATAAAATTTAACAGCTTGTCCTTTTTGCCCCTCCACCAGTCAGACCAGGATCATGTGATGTGATCCACAGAGAACACGCTGTAACCAGTGCTTTTCACACACACACAGACACACACCCAGATATCAGATGATTATGGGCTGTGTTGAAAACAGTCACAGATGTGGATCAGCTGAGGTCCGGATCCAAACCTTCTCTGTCCGGACATGTTCAGAACACATTTCCCAGAGGCCCACGCGGCACGTCCGACTTTTCCCCCAGACAACCTTCGATAAAGTCACATCAAAACACAGCATTTAAAACAACTACCCGACGGCGTTGTTCTTTTCTGCAAGGCAGCTCGTGTTGCAGTTTCGAACACTTCCCATATTCCCTCCTTGGTTTTGGCCGAACACTCCAGATAGTCATAAGCACCGATGCGCGTGGCCATGGCCCGGCCGTCCTCCGCCTTCACCGGCTCGAGCTTCAACCGGGACAGTTCGTTCCGCACGTTCTCGTCGTTGCGGAGGTCCTTCTTGTTGGCCACTAATATGATGGGCACGTTCGGACAAAAGTGTTTGACTTCGGGTACCCACTTTTCGGGGATGTTTTCCAGCGAGTCCGGACTGTCCACGGAGAAGCACATCAGGATGACATCAGTGTCCGGGTAGGACAGGGGCCGGAGCCGGTCGTAGTCCTCCTGTCCGGCCGTGTCCCACAGAGCCAGCTGGACCTGCTTGTTGTCCACTTCAATGTCCGCCACGTAGGTTTCGAACACAGTCGGGACGTAAACCTCCGGGAACTCGTCTTTGCTGAAAACGATTAGTAGACATGTTTTCCCGCACGCGCCGTCCCCGACCACCACCAGTTTCTTGCGTATGTCTGCCATCCCCGCGTCTTCAGCTCAACCATCCGAAACTCACACTCACCGGGACCCGCTTAAAACCGCTCTTTTATACTTTAAACCAGAAGCAGGGCAGACTCGTCCCGTAAGCCGATCCCTGTCTACCAGCTGCAGACTTTTTACCAGTAACCGCCGCGATCTCTTTATAAAGCGCAGAAGGTTTCCTAAATATAGCAATCCAATCGGAAATAGGGAGGTGAGATCACAGTCTGTAAAGGAAGAGGTGATTGGATCTCATCGGTTTTTCTCATGCAGAGGAGGGTCACGGACCACGAGGACCCACCCGACCCAGCATCAGCCAAAACCAACCACATAGACCGCACCAGGATGTACATTATTATTATTATTAGAATTTTTTAAAAAACATATATATTTAGTAATAAAATGACGTTACAAAAATATTCAGATAAATAGCATATATTATGTCATTGTTCATTGCTTTTATTCAATGAGTCCACCTTAAAATGTTAAAAGCTGTGTCATGAGAAGAGGGAAAAGGAGACGAAATTAGATGACAAATATAGGATAATACTAATTTCTCATGTGACGCTAATTTAAGTTATTATATATGATTATGTTTAAGTTGAGTAGTACATGTCTATTACCTTCACATACAAAGGGTACGTAGAAAAGGCACATTTACATTGACATTGTTACGCATGTCTACGTAGTTCACGCTATTTACAGGGAGGGGGCACTAGCGTAGGCAAACTCTTAGCACTGACTATCAAGCCTTGCTAAATCACCGCTCTCTCCAAGGAAACAAAACAATATAGAATCGGGTTGACGGCGTGCTACAAGAATAGACCCTCTCTCGACACGACAGCGCGTGAGTATCCCGATTTTATTTGCTCACATCGAAAGCAAAAGCACAGAATAACGCGTGTTTTTAACTCGACTGCCGTGGTGTGAGTATTTCCCCTTTTGTTTAGCGGTTAAGGCCCCTCTGTTTGGAACTTGAAGGGGGGCCATGTTGTTTAGCCACTGAGTGTTTGGTTGATGTTTTAGCTCATAACACCAACTTAGCAATTAGCGCTAGCGGTGCTAGCGCTTACGGTAATGTTATCTATATTGTTTTATCGTCACTTGCTATAAAAATATTGCGCGATCCCTTAAGACAAGCAATTAGCTTTTCTGATAAGGGGAGTCGCTCGTCTGTCAAAAACAATGGTCAATCCGTGAATTTAACTTTGATGTCCAGGATAGCCAATAATAAACACAACAGGCCTGCTGCGAACAGCACTAGCTGGTTAGCTAAGGAGGTTGCTAATGTTCACTCCGACCAATTGTTATTTGCTAATGCTAAGCGTATCCGCTTGCTAGGTCGAAAACCATTATTTATGCATACCTAACAATAAACCACGAAAGGGAACAACATTATTCACCATTACCATTGTGTTGTTAAAACAAGTGTTAACGTAAGTGCTTGGTCTAAGCCGTGTGTAGCTTTCTCCTTAGTAGCGAACCTGCTGGCTGTGTTAGCCAGCAAGGTTGCTAAAATGCTTGCTCGTCGGTCTGCAAAAACTGACGCTTAACAATGATTTTTATTAATAAACCCCACCCCACCGACTTCGATCGTGACTCAAGTTCATCAAATAGTTAGATTAGCGTTGAGTTTGTGTCTATTAATTATTGACAACGGTAGAGTTACATTAGCGGTAGCATAACGTTAGCCTTA
The DNA here is from genome assembly GCA_029814465.1 of Ostorhinchus cyanosoma. NCBI lineage: Eukaryota > Metazoa > Chordata > Actinopteri > Kurtiformes > Apogonidae > Ostorhinchus > Ostorhinchus cyanosoma. The sequence goes on along the minus strand of JAPTYQ010000017.1, from coordinate 26,105,327 downwards.
TGGTAACTAGCTATGGCTAACATTAGGCTAACAGTAACGTTAACTAGCACAATTGGTAATGAAAGCCACTAGCATCCGTATCAGTCAACTGTTTTGTTTTTACTTTCGTAAAATTATTAACCAATTTCGGACTAACTGTCTCACAATTTGGCATAAATGACATGTCACTGGAAAGGAAACACACTTGAATAAAGAGAGGAAATGCAGACGAGTCGCGGCATGGAAATAGAAGCCAATGCGTTCGTCTTGTATTGGCGTAATAATACAAGTCCCATCAGGAAATGTTTTCCAGTTCAGTTTGTACAATTCTCTCTCAATTTTTAAAGCCTGTTTTAATGGGTGCTTTACCTGAATGCCTCACAGACAAACTGGCAATGAAAGCTACATGCTGGTACTATAGATTCTATTATATCGGAGCCTTCATTATTTAAGAGCCTAACAAATGTGTAAAATGAATGTGTTAAAATTGCTGTAATCATGCTACATTATATCAGAAGTCCTTAATTTTATAACACAGTTGCCCTTTTAACCTAAAAAATGTTGTGATGCAGAGTACATCAAATGTCTGGCCCATGGAAATATAATAGAATGATAATCAAGATTTGAAAGGTGTCACTGTAAACTATCATATCATGACTAATTCATGATCTGTATGTTTAGGCTTTCCCGTGGAATGAGCGTTCCATGCAGCATCCTAGGTATGAATGACGTGGCCTGGCAGGAGACGAGAGGTGGGATGCTGCATGCAAATGGTGCTCCTGAGACTGGAGGTGTCAGAGTTCATGGTGGAGGGCCCCTAGCCACAGTTGGGGGTGCTGGACCAGGTCCTGGAGGACCACATCTACAGGGTCTTGACAGGAGTGTTAATGCTACCCCAGGTACCCCACAGCCTCCATTGAGCGGGCGATCTCAGGATGATGCAACAGTTGGATACTTCTTTCAGAGGCCGCCTGGAGAGCAGCTTGGAGGTTGCACACCCAGCAAACATCGCTGGCCGACTGGAGATGCCAACCATGTTGATCAGGTAAACTGTTTCAGTCCAAGAAAAGGCTGTACAGTTAGTTCAGGGTAGATAGTCTTTTCTGTCTAGTTATTCCTATTCTGCACACCATCTTCTCCATTATGTAGGGATTCCTTTCGGCTTTCAGAATGTGTCTTCCTTTGTTCCACATTTGCAAATATGCAGATTAAGCACACAGTTTGTATGAAACATGCAAAACAAAGGCTTTACTGCTCTTAAATGAAGACAAAAAACTTCACGTTCAAGCAGATTGTATCAGGTCAACATGGTATTGAACAATATTCTTCTGCAGCTGGCAACAATTGTGCAGTATCACTGATTACATCTGTTGATACGCTGCTCACATTTATAGAGAAGGCCCCTACGAAACAAGTTATTTTTGGTGTTGCTACACTATTATCTCTTAGCTTCACTGTGCAGAAAGTTGATGTTGCTGTGCTGGGTTTGGTACTGCCAAGTTGTGTCAAACTTGTATCCTTATACTATGTGGCTGGAGAAACACATCCACTTTATATATTGGAAGCAAACAGACTGCAATTTTTGACTTTTTGTTGAGCAAGAAAGTTCTCCATAGCAATAATTTTGATTTTGTAATTAAGGCACTTTAACAGTTTTTAGAAACTTAAACTTTAGTTAAACATGTTCATTTTACATATTCCTCAGCCACAGTGAATTTAAATTTAGGGTGTGTACTTGCTGTATTTGTGGCATTTCAAATCCCATGGAGCCAGTCCTGTAGGGACAGGACTGTTTCTGTAGGCAAGTTTTTCCACTGTAATGTGAAAAGTTTAGTAGGGAACAGCATGCATCCTTTAAGAAGTGAACAGTATTTGCAAATTGAATAATGTTACCTCTATATTCATTTGACAGAGGTTTGATCACCACTGCAAACATGTATTAACAGCCTAACTAATCCTTAATATCATGTTAACCAAGCTAAGTGTTGTCTAGTAGTGAAGTGGACTAAATAATTTTAACATCATAACTGATGTGAATGTCAGCAAATGAGTCAAATCTAGAATTGTTTACCAAACCACCACAGCTGTTTTAAAATAACAATATTACAGAGGAAACGGTGCTTTAGGAATTTTTCACTCTGTGTACCTGAGTTTAGACCACATTTAAAACCATGATGGATTTTTTTTAGCTAATGTACGTAATACAAATGTCAGTCATTTTTAATTGAATAAATGGGTGTGTAGGATTTCCTGTTGAATATATGGACTTACTCCATTGTAGGGGCATGAGCTCAACATGAGTTTAAGCTTTTGTTTGTTGATGCCTGTTATTAAATCTAATTTGGTGGTGGTGGTGGGGGGGGGTTAATCAAATAAGCTGCAGTACCTGGTCATTAAGAGATTTCCACTGAAGGAGTGTCTGTCAAATGAGAATTTCGATTCAGGATACTGCTGTGTCTTTGTCTGCTATTGTTCAAGCAGAGTTCTGAGAATGAGACTCCTTTTTTCTATAGACAAACCTGTTCTAGTTTTGTGTCCACCTGTCTTTTATATTGCTGTATTCTAGCAGTTATGGGATTAGAGTTGAGATACCTCTGTCACCACAGTATGAACCACGTAGACAAAGGTGTGCCAAACATTACAGCCCCTACATTTTGAAATGGGCAAAGCAGAAAGTACAGTACACCGGTCATCATATTTGAACAGTGATGTGACTGATTTCTAAACTGCCATCTATCCACTATTTTATCAAATGTCTACATCAGTTTAGAATTACTGACAGTGCCATCACAATCAATATTGTGATAGTACATGGAGAAACACATTTGCCTGATAAGAACATAGACTGTTGTTGTAATTAAAATAGATTTTTAAACATTATGATGGGCTACTTGTTAAACCAGGCTGAAAAACGGATTTTTAATCTGACATTGTCTCGTCTGTATTTAACAATAAATTGATTGATACAAAATATGATTTCCATGTCCTTGTTTTTGAATTTGGCAAAAACACCACACCCTAATCTCTACCTCAGTGCATTTTTACAATGCTGATACAATGCTTAGTTTTTGTTAGAATGAACATTTTATGTAAGATTAATTAAATGAATAATACAGTTTGTTGCAAATGGTCAGTTTTGGATAGTTGTACATAGTATAGATAAAAAATATAATCTGAGCTGATGGTTTATTTTTAATTGTATAGTGTGTTTTCAATTATATGCTCCTTTTTCTCTCTCATAGAACCAAAATACCATCATAATAATGCTTATCATGACAGCAGGTAATTTAAAATGGCTACAATTAAATTAAATGGTGCAAACCCCCCCCCCCCCTCTCTCTCTCTTTTTTTCTTCCAGGTCCGGGCTGTGGATGAAATGAACTATGACTTTCAAGCTCTTGCTTTGGAGTCAAGAGGGATGGGAGAGGTAAGGGTTTTTATTTATTTATTTAATTTCCCCCTAATATCTGGTCATTTTATGTCTTGTCCAGTGTTAAATACAAATATGTAGCAGAGTGATTTTTACATGTGTGTAATATGGTACTTAATGAAGAATAAATAGAATAGAGTAGCTCTGCTTATCCAGACATGTGAGCCTGATGGGTTCATGTTGGATTTGAGAGGAAGGTACTATTTGATGTAGAAGCATAAGTGTGTATGTATGTGTGTATCTAGCTATCTATATAGCTAAATAAGGGCTTCATGACTGTCATTTTGATTTAATAGCTCTTGCCAGCAAAGAAGCTGTGGGATTCTGACGAGTTGGCAAAGGATGGAAGGAAAGGGATGCTCCTTGGAGAAGAGTGGAGGGATAATGCATGGGGATCATCTCGTAAGTGGCTCTTCAGTAATTTTTTATTTTTCACTTTTATTTAATCAAGAATCAGAATTTGTCTGGTCTGATTTTAGGATTCTGATCCAAGTCCAGTTCTGCACATAAATGGAAAAGCATCTTGCCCATTGAGCATGTTTTGCTGCCTTCTGGTTGGCTTTCCAACCATTTATAACAGTGTATTTACACAGCTGTTTAGATATTCAGTCATGACTTTTCATTCAGATCACTCAGTGTCTCAGCCAATCATGGTGCAGCGGCGGCCAGGCCCGAGTTTCCATGGGAATGGCGACGCCAATTCTGTGCTTTCACCTCGCTCAGAAGGTGGAGGCCTTGGGGTGAGCATGGTGGAGTATGTTCTGAGCTCGTCTCCTGGTGACAAGATGGATGGTCGCTACAGGAATGGTGGCTATGTAAGTCAGCATTCTGTCTCATTCTTTCTAAGAGATGAAGCTAGTGTTGTTCATTAAACACATTTGGAAGTGGTTTTCATGTGTAAACCAATGTAATTACAGGGTAGTGGAGATACTGACCAAGATGGTAGAGAGAAGAATGATGCCCAAGAGAAAGTGTCCCCCTTTGAAGAAGACAAGAGCCCTGAGATGAAGGTTGGAGAGGATTGTGATCCTGCAAAAGCAAATGGAAGAGGTCTGCTTAATGGCATGGATAGAGACTGCAAAGACTTCAAGTAAGCTTTTATTTTGCGCCTTTAAAATCCTCTTCTGCACCCTGTCTTTTGCACAATTCTTCCATCTCAGAATACACAGAGCTATTTCTGCAGATGGTTTTACTAACACATTTCTAATTTTAAGCAGGGGCCACATACACAAAGTTCAAAAAATTGTTCCAACAATGTTTGTGGGCAATTCAAATAATGGTTAATCAAAGGGTCTCAAAAGTTGCAAAACCCTATGGCAACGATATTGTTCCATGAAAAGATCTGAAATTCTGCCTGTAAAAACTAAATTAATTAATTAAAGATTGTCAGACTCCAGACAATGAAACAGTTTTAGCCAGTGGTGTGTGACATGCTACGTATTACTCCTATAATTTCTGATGTCATCATATTTACTGAGTTCTTGGTGTAGCAGGAACAGCTCATGGGTATTAATTTTGGCATTTATGCTTGACACTGTTTTACAATATGGTTTCACACATCAGTATGAGTGCTTACGTCACAGTAGTTACCATCATTCTTGGCGTAGACCACATTTTAGTCTTAACGTGTTGTCACAATAGTGAAAATGGCTATCAATATTTATAAGCCTGCTTATACCAATAGAAGTTCTGTTTTGCCTTGATTTGAAATCCTTATACAAGTCACATGTGCTAATATTATATATTGCTTTGTTAGTCCGACCCCAGGTAGCCGCCAAGCATCACCTACTGAGGCTGTTGAGAGGATGGGTCCCAGTCAGACAGGTTTGGAGATGATGGGCCAGCACCACCCTCACGTTCTCCAACAGCAGAATCCTATACAAGGCAAAGCCCCAAATGAAGACTTTCAGAACCAGGAAGCCCAGAACATGGGAGGTATGGAACAACAAGGTGGTGTAGAGTCACTCCAGTTTGACTATGCTGGGAACCAGATTCAGGTGGATTCTTCAGGGACCCCAGTGGGATTGTTTGACTACAGCTCTCAACAACAGGTTTGTTGAACAATACACAATTTTAGATGAGCTATATTGAAGTTTGGCCAATGGATTTTAATTCTCAAATTTGTTTTCAGTTGTTCCAGCGATCTAATCCCCTGACTGTTCAACAGCTCACTGCAGCTCAACAACAACAATACGCCCTGGCTGCCGCCCAGCAGCAGCATCTTGGTAAGTTACTTTTGTGTCCTATATTATGGCTCCAGTTGTCTGTCTTTACTGTTACAAAATAATTTGATTGAAATTTGATATGGAGATATAAATTACATTGCTGTTCCTCTTGTGAATCAGCTGGCCTTGCTCCTGCATTTGTGCCAAACCCTTACATCATTAATGCTGCCCCCCCTGGAGCTGATCCCTACACTGCTGCTGGTCTGGCAGCAGCCACGCTTGCAGGTGATAACACAGCACATTTTCGTCCCTTGTGTCATTTCAGCTTAGCCCTTTACTGAGATGCAGCCATATTTGTTTTTGTTTTAATAATGTCACATTGTGCTAATGTCTATTAGATGATTAGCTAACTTACTATTTTCCACAGGTCCCACAGTGGTCCCACCTCAGTACTATGGCGTCCCTTGGGGTGTGTATCCAGCAAATCTCTTTCAGCAGCAGGCTGCATCAACTGCCAATCACTCAGCTAATCAGCAGGCATCCAATCAGGGACCAGGGCCTGGCCAACCACAGGTAAGAATTGTGTGTGCTCTATTTATTGTAGCATCACAACATTTTTCACATACTTTTTTTCATACTATTGCAGTTATTGCAATTATTTGCAGTGCCCATTTTGTTTGTGGTATAATTTATGTCAGTGACTTGTTTACATTCAGGTTCTCTCACTTGACCGTTCACAATAATGTATTGCTTTAAATTTTGAGTGCGTGTGGATTGTGACTGTATCCAACTTTTCCTCCAGGTCATGCGCACAGGAACTAACCAGCGCCCACTTACACCTGGGCAAGGTCAGCAAAGTCAGCAGGAATCACTAGCTGCAGCAGCAGCTGCAAATCCTGCTTTGGCCTACACAGGGATGCCTGGTTAGTACAGAACTCGTTACTAAAACACAGACTACATTTATATGCACGTTAATAATGCATGGTTACTGGCATAGGTCATGCAAAGCCATAGTCGGGTTGAATATTCCAGATTAGACCTTTTTTATTTTGTGAAATGTTTTTTGAAGAATTGTATAGAATATTCAGAACAAGCATCTCAATTTGGGTTTGATGGTGACTTATCTGTTAAATGTCAGCTCTGTGCATTGTGCACAGACCAACTAGCCATCAGTTTGTAAGATTGGGTTAGTGATGCATATCCATAACAGAAGCCCACATGTCTGGGCAGGAGAAACATACCTACCCTCAAACATTATGAAAGTTACAGATATTGACAGGTTTGGATGTGCGCAGATATGAAAATGCTGACCTTTGCAAGGGGGTGATTGATAGGACTTATTTGAATAAGAGTTCCAGATGCTTTCTAACACCAGAGGGAAAGCTAATGTCAGCAGAAATATAGGACTGTTCATTCTATAGCCTATATCAAAGACTCGGTAGGAATATTGTCTTTTTCGGAATAAAAAGAAACTTTCATAGTTCCCAAGTTCACTAATTGATGTTGTAACAGGTTCCATTTTTAGGGTAGATTTTCTTACTTATAATTACACTCTCCTCCAGGTTATCAGGTTTTGGCTCCTGCCTACTATGACCAGAATGGAACTCTGGTAATGGGCCCTGGTGCTAGAACTGGGATAGGAGGACCTGTTCGTTTAGTTCAGACCCCTCTTCTAATCAATCCTGCTGCTGCACAGGCTGGTAAGTACTGCTCTAAGAAGGAATTATTTTGCAAGTAATGGATGCTAATAGGTGAAGACTGAATTTTACTCAACATTTGTTCTCTCACTTCTCCAGCAGCTGCCGTGTCAGCATCTGGCTCTGGTAACAACATGTCTGGTCCTCCAGCCAACGGGCTCTATCGCTCCATGCCTCAGCCTCAGCCACAGCCACAGCAACAGCAGGCACCTCCTCCCAGCAGCGGCCTGCCTTCCAGCTCATTCTATGGTTCTGGATCTGTACCTAACACTTCTCAAAGCAGCTCTCTTTTCTCACACAACTCTGCCCCACCACCAAGCTCCTCTCTGGGCTTCAGCAGCACAGGTGGTTCACTCGGTGTCGGCCTGGGCTCTGCCCTTGGAGGCTTTGGCTCCTCAGGTCAGTGACTAAACCATGTGATTGCTTTTACATTTTTTGTTTTACCTGTGGTGTATTTATCCCGTATATTCGTGAGTTGTTTCTTAAAATTGCTGCCCTTTGATTTTTATTTATTTATCGTTTTACAGTATCCAGCTCTACCAGTAGCAGTGTATCTCGCAGGGACTCGCTCTTGGCCAGTTCTGACCTCTACAAACGCGGTGGTAGCAGTTTAACTCCCATCGGCCAGCCCTTTTACAACAGTCTTGGTTACTCCTCTTCACCCAGCCCCATTGGCCTCACACCAGGCCACTCTCCACTCACTCCGCCACCCTCTTTGCCATCCTCACATGGATCCTCTTCCAGCCTTCACCTAGGTAAGCCTGCAATTCTGAGTGTTAAAGATATAGTATCCCAACAATGATGAGCCGAGTTCTAGTGTAAGTTGGGGATGGATTATGATTTTTAGTCCAACGGCCTGAAGGGTCAGATGGACTATTGGTATCAGTTGGCGTCAGTCCGTCTGTCAACAATTTTTTGAAAAACTTTTCTGAAACCATCAGTCAAAATGACTCGATATTTTTTGTGGAACATCTTTGGGGTAAGGTCTACGAAGTTTGTTCAAAGAATTGGGAAATATTCATTTTTGAATATTTTATTAATTTTTGAAATTTTAAAAATCCCAATTGGTTTATAATGGGACACATTTTAAAGTGCTGGAACTTTAAAACAGTTAAAGATATTGATATAATTACTATTGGCAATAGATAGGAAGTCTCATATGGGCTTTGATTTGGTGCCATGACCTGTGACCTTAAAAGGTCAAATAAATGCCAATTCATGTATTAAATATGCCATTGAACTACAGGACCCTTGGTCCTAGGTTTTGAGTATGCAACCAGTTAAAAAAACTTGGGTATGTTTGTCTGTGTTCCAGGACTGACCTTACAGGCCCACTGCATCAGTTAGTCAGTGGTTGATTTTCTATACATTCACAAAAGTAGCAAACAGCAATTTTGGCAGGATTACCAAATTTCGAGTGACAGAGAGCAGGTATCGGGCTTGCACAGTTATGAATAAGCAGGTGGGTTATAATGATGCAGATTATTAACCTGCTCCAAATGTTGCAGGTAAGCCTTTGTTTTTTTCTTATTTAGCTCCTTCACTGTCAAGTCCTGAAGACAGCCAGTAACAATCCAGTCCAGCTCATGCAGCCATTACACTTCCATTTACTGTCTTTGCTCTTTGCATTGAGTTTACTGTAAAACTGTTAGCCCAAGGATCATGAAATAGTAATTTACTCATGCAATATGAATATTTTATATTTAACAGCAGGTACTTTAGCTGTTTTAAAGTTCTGGTGAATGGATCTAAATCATTATTTTATAGCAGTGGTGTTATCTGGCAAAATAAACACATGTTAATCACTCCCTAATGGTTAAAAATGGTTGAGTTCCCAGTGATGCTCCTTGAATTGTATTTTTGCTTGACATGGCCCTCGCTAGTGTATAGTGACTATATGTACATACATTATTTAAATCGATTGATTAGGTCTTCTCTATGTGTGGATTTACTCGTCCAGGGGAAAAAAAAACAACCCTCTGTTAAGTCATTATTGTTGTCAATTGTAGGTGGCCTAACAAATGGCAGTGGCCGCTACATCTCTGCAGCACCTGGCGCTGAGGCCAAGTACCGCAGCACCGGTGGGACGTCCAGTCTGTTTAATTCTAGCAGCCAGCTGTTCCCTCCATCTCGGCCCCGCTACAGTCGCTCTGATGTCATGCCGTCCGGTCGCAGCCGCCTGCTTGAAGACTTCAGGAACAACCGTTTCCCAAACCTCCAGCTCCGTGACTTGCCAGGACACATGGTGGAGTTCTCTCAAGACCAGCATGGATCCAGGTGACTAAGAAATGTTTTAGGGCTTATGTTAGAGATTTTTTCTGCCCCAAAAACTTAATGATCTCATAAGCTCTAAGGATTATCATAGGATTTATTGCTTTGTTGCGCCAATATCTGACTAATTCTTTTCCCTTTTATCACAATTCCTTCCTCTGATCTTGTCCTCCTAGATTTATCCAGCAGAAGCTTGAGAGAGCAACTCCTGCTGAGAGGCAGATGGTGTTTGGAGAGATTTTGCAAGCGGCATACCAACTGATGACTGATGTATTTGGCAACTATGTCATCCAAAAGTTCTTTGAGGTAGGAACTATTATAACTCAGTGTCCTATCTATATAGCACAGAATTATCTAAAATGGAACCCCAAAGTATTGCAGATTTTACAAATGATTTACATGTAAACCATGTTTGACAGTGTTTAGAGTCTTTGTTTTGTTGTGTCACATAGTTTGGAAGTGCAGACCAGAAGCTGGCGTTGGCAACGCGTATCCGTGGGCACGTCCTGCCCTTGGCTTTGCAGATGTATGGTTGCAGGGTCATCCAGAAAGCCCTCGAGTCCATTTCCTCTGACCAGCAGGTAATTGTAAGTGAGATTTCACATCTTTTTTTACATTTTGTGATCTTTTACTTGTTGAAGTAATTGTAAATATCATAATCATCACTTTTTGACACCATTTCACCTCTGCTTCTTCTTTCAGAGCGACATTGTCCGTGAACTCGATGGCCATGTTTTGAAGTGTGTGAAGGACCAGAATGGGAATCATGTGGTGCAGAAGTGTATTGAGTGTGTCCAGCCACAGGCCCTACAGTTCATTATTGATGCCTTCCAGGGCCAGGTGAGTCTGTTATGAGCTGCCTTGTACGTCTGACCCATTGTTGTGATATTATACGCCCTTGGGAAAACAGTGTTCGATGACTTGTATACACATTAATTTTTCCATGGTTAACCTGATCATAAAATTAGAAGCCAATTATTTGCAGTACCACATATTCTTCTGTTTAAATACAACTGAGTACTAAACTAGAGCAGTGAAGTGGAGGGATGAATGTGTAATTATGAGTCATAAAAGCAACATTTATTCAAGTCCAGCATGCAGAAATTAGATTTGTCAACATTATAATACATATGTAGTTACATTGTACATAATGACCAAAGTGCTGTGCAGTTGGAGCGGACTAAAAACTTCAAAAGGCGGTTCCAGTTGCATAACAGAGCTTGTGATTTCTCATAAAATCAATGTCCATTTTATAAGTAGACCTAAGGATGAAAAGCTGCAAGTATTACATCATTTTGTCAATATTAAGACTCTTGTTGCTCATAAAATATTGATCTTTTTGCAGGTGTTTGTTCTGTCCACACACCCTTATGGCTGCAGAGTAATTCAAAGGATTTTGGAGCACTGCACGCAGGAGCAAACTCTACCCATCTTGGAAGAGCTTCACCAACACTCTGAACAGCTGGGCCAGGTGAGCACATCTGTTTTCATTTTGTCCAATTCAAAAGCCTAAATGACTTAAGATGATAACTCTAAAGTGTGCTAGATGTGACTGGTAATGGTAGAAATGTGCTTGTTTCTTTTTTTTTTTTTTTTAATGTGCATGTCTTCATGTTGAAACATTTCATATTTTAGGCTGTCATTGTTCTGTGTAGTTGTGGTTTGCTAATTGTAAGGGTGAATGTAATTGTATTGTTAGTTGTCATTACATCTGATATATGTGATTATTTAAACATCCACCCTGCCCCCTCACTTATTTCATCTAGAAATATCAAGGCGTATCATTGGAGATGACACCCAAAACATATTATACAGTGTCCCGCGATGCACTGTTCAAGGTCAGAGCAATTTGCCTCTCTCTCGCGGATGTCCCCGTGCTCTTTCCTCTTTTCCTTTATTTTCCCCCTTTTTTCTTTTGTAAAAACATCTGATCTTAACATTTAGGTAGTTCAATTCCCAACTTGACAGACCTTCTAACCCACTGAGCCGTCTTTTTTTTTTTTTTCCTACCTTTCCACCCCTCTCGCTTCATGCCACAGAGGATTCACAAGGCACATGCTTCTCTGCTGTCTGACAAACCCTTTGTTTTTGCCTACAGCATCTCCTGATCAACCTGTTTTCTCTGCTTTAATTTCTTAAAATTCCTATAATGTTGATCGAAACTCCCCAAGAGTTTTGAAAAACTCTTTGGACAGAAAGTGTGCGTACTCCATGTTCAAACCAATCCCAAAAAAAATGGATAGAAATACATGCTTTAATCAAAACAGATTGAAAGGAAATGAATTTGGAGGCAATTACATTATAATAAGAAGGTGGAGATGTTACCTACCCAACAAATTACTACTAGCATATGATGTCACAGTGGTGCTATTTGTTGTTTGGTCAGGTGAGTTCCTGTCTCCATCTTGTTACCCTAAAATTACACCCATAACTGTCCATCACCCATTTCTGAAGGGGCAAAGATGCTATTGGTTGTGTTGTCTGGTCGGCATCACTCCAAACCAGCAGCATCTGTTTTGTCTGACCTTCCGCAGTGATGACGTAATGGTATTTGGAAGAGTCCAAATGGGGCTGTCACTCATTCATCCATCATTGTAGAGCTGCATGATGATCTCACACCAATTAAGACCAATGGGGAAAAGTAGTGCATGAGTATTGACCAGAGCAAAGGGTGTTGCACTGATTGCTTTGTGATTTGTTAATGTTGATATAGTTGTTTGCCTGTGAGCTTACACCTACACTGCCTCCTGCAGGATCAATATGGTAACTACGTCATCCAGCATGTTCTGGAGCATGGCAGGCCGGAGGATAAAAGCAAGATAGTGGCAGAGGTTCGAGGAAAGGTTCTTGTACTGAGCCAGCACAAGTTTGCAAGGTAAGCAGTGCTTTGTGGTGGAAGGTATTGAAATGTTGTTGACATACCTCAGAAATATTTATGTAATAAATGCAGTGCCTGAGAGAAAATTGTCCCACACTAAGCATAAATCTTTATTTAATTTTACGGGTTCACATAAATATTTCAGCCTCCCATATTACAAAATAAAGTATCTAGATGAATGTAATGCATTTCCCTCCCTCCTCTTCCAGTAATGTTGTGGAGAAGTGTGTCATCCACTCTTCGCGTGCAGAGAGAGCTCTGCTCATAGATGAAGTGTGCTGTCAGAAAGATGGGCCCCACAGCGCTCTGTACACCATGATGAAGGACCAGTACGCCAACTATGTTGTCCAAAGAATGATTGACATGGCAGAACCCGCTCAGCGCAAAATTATCATGCACAAGGTCAGTGAAATGCAAAATATGTATGAATATGAGTTGATAAGGTGGCAGCAATGGATTATTTGCAGTAAACTAAAAAAAAGTGCAGATTTTGATACTACTGTTTTATTTCTAAACAAGAGATATATTTTACAATGAAGGAAAACATTGTCCATTTAAGCACTTGCTTAGTGATAGGTTTACATCATTAGCATATTGACTCTTTATTGGTGGTTATTAAGAACTTATTGACCTTACTCTACAGCTCCCATGCCATTTAAGTTTTACCCTCAACAATGTTATTACTGCTCATGAATAAATTAGTAATGGTCAATAATTATCCAATTCCTAGTGAATTACTGATGAGCAAAACCTCACTTTAATGGGGAACATTCTGAATTAAATGTTTTGGGTTTTTTTTAAGAAATATTTGAACAATATAAACAGTTGCAGATTTAAGAGACTATTATGTGTGATATTGGTGTTTTGCTACTGCATTGAAAGGCTTGTGTAGCATCTTTACATCCAACTATTAGTAATATTAAGAGGTCATTTAAATATACTTTTAGTTGACATCACAGTAGTTGTAGAATATATTTATTGAGGATAAAAACACCTATGAATGTCTTCATCCTGAATAAGAGAGAAACTATTGTGTATGTAAAAAAAAAAAAATATATATATATATATATGGTGAATATGCACCTTTTTTTAGTGTTACAAACTGAAAATTTGTAATTCTTTTTTACTAAAGTGTGTCGTGGTGAAACTAGTAATGACTCGACCTTGTTCTCATCCCTTTTTTTAGATCCGGCCTCATATTGCCACGTTGCGCAAGTACACCTACGGGAAGCACATTCTGGCCAAGCTAGAAAAGTACTACATGAAGAGCGGATCCGAACTGGGTCCCATCGGCGGCCCCACGAACGGCCTCATGTAGTCCTGCTAACCTCCTGGGTACCCCCGAAGAAGTAGAGGAGGAGGAAGAAGGAGAAGAGTAGGAGCCCCAAGCCCCCTGTTCTATGTGAGACGCTCCTTAGCCATAGGGGTTAGCCTTTTACACCCTTTGTCATCCCATTTTTGGGGAATTACCAAAAAAAAAAAAAAAAAGACAAGTCAACTTCACCTAAGAACGCTGTGACAACTGACCCCTGCCACTCTGCCACCCCTGGTGCCGGTCTGCAGCATGGACCCCCAGGGGACGCACAGTCAGCAGGCAGATTTTCCTGGGTAAAGCACAAGCCCATTGTTAATGATGTAATTGATGTATTTGACTGGTTTTCATATTATCTTGTACATTTAGTTTTTTACATTGTAAATTCTCTGTAGAAAAAAAAAAACTTATACACATTTGCTGAAATTTACAATTCTTACAATTTAACACCAGCAAGTGACTTTATAAGGCTAAACTGAGTAACCTTTTAAAATCAATTCCATTTGTTTTTGTAACCGGACATATGTCAGCTGTTCTAAATGAGTCTAGGCAATTGATTATATTTGTATATTATCCCATGCACAGTAAAGCGTTCCCATGCCAAAGCAGCTGATGGATTAGTTTTCAAATAGCACTACATAGTATGGATGGAAATGAACTCTTCCGTCCACAGGTGAATACTATGTGTCACGTGCCACAGTCAGTCACCCAAAGGTCTTCAGGACCATTTTTGTGAGAGCTTGGCTTCGGGGATTGGTGCTTTAGTATAGGGTAGTGTTCTCCAGTGGTGGCTATTTCTTGCCCCCTTTTCATTGCTGCCTTTTTCCAGGCTAAAGGGGGGGGTGAGCGTTTACCCTGTTCGACCAGCAGCTTATAGTCTGCCTGATGTAACTATTTCAACAGTTTCGGTACTAACTATTACAGACTGATGACACTGAGCTGCTGCATCCACTGAGCCCCGTTTGAGCCGTCTTACTTTATCTCAACCAGGTGATCACTTTGGTTTATGCAAGAAAAAAAAAGCTACCATTAACATAACTTATAGAAGCAGAGCATGAGGTTTGGTTGTACAGTGGGTGTGTAACCTGGTATAATCTTAACATGAAATGACCATAGTGGGGGGCGTTTTTGTTTTATTATTTTTTTGTTTTATTTTATTTTTTTCATGGGATGATGGGTGGGAGTGGGTTTATGCATTGGCATGCTGTGACAGGTTTTAATCCTTGGAATGATTTTTTTTTTCTTTCCTTTTTCATGTTTTGTGTAACATCTTATCTGTCTTGTAGTTTGAGATGAACACTGCCCTAGAAATGGTATCTTTATGTACTGAATAATCATCTCTTGCGTAGTTTAGTAGTAGTTTAGCAATGTATAGCATCTTTATGTATGAGTAATTGTTGCTTTTGGGTAGGGGGCTTGCAGCGATGATGGAACCCCCACCGCCTGAAGGTCAGAGTAGTCCAAAAAAAAAACGTTGTGAAGTGGAGTTTATCCCTTCTTTTTACACCTGACGTAGACGACAGTTGGGATAAGTTGAAGAAAGGGATGTTAAAGAACCGTTTTAATGGTTCTGTTTTTTGTTTTAATTTAGTTTTTAATTTGGTTGGGTATGCAAGTGCATTGGTGGAGGCCGGTGGGGCCATCAATAGCTATACAATTTACCTGTAATGCTCGTAGTGATGGCTTATTTGCTTCTTATGAATAATGTAGAATACATGTAGTATATGTGCAGTTAATAAGTGTAAGAATATTAGTTAAATTGAAAATGTCTAGTCGTGGTGTTTGACAGGCCTTGCTAAATTTGTAGTGATGCTTTTATTTCGTCTGTACAGTTGTACATTTGTAAACGTTTATGCTGTAAATGGGATGTCTTTTACACTTTTTTGGGGGAGAAAAAGGCAAAATGTGCATTTTGATGTGTGTATATTCATCACTCCTTTCCCCTTGAATATAATGTATACAGTTTTATTTGAACAAGTGTTATTTTAAAGAAAACTTTATGGCTTCACAATCTGGCATGTTTTTTTTTTGTTTTTAACCTGTTATGGGAAAGGCCAGCCTCTCTTTGTACTAGAGCTGTAACATCTACTGTTGATAGTCTTTCTGATGTGTGACAGTTTAAAAAAGGAGAAAAAAAAAATCTAAAACTGAGGCTGCATTTAGTCCTCTCTGCTACCATTGAAACTTCACAGGATATGACAAGAATTATTTTTGTACAGATGAGTGCTGTATTTTGGAACAGCTACTACCTTGTAAGCAAAAGCAATGTAAAATATTGTCAATTATATAAATATGAACATATGAGTTTTGTCACACTGTCAAAGTCATGTACATTTTCAGGTGGCCTTATGTACATTTCCAGATGTTAGATGAAGAAAACAAACTCATTTTTGGAAGCAGAATTGTGACTATGTATGATTAAAATTGTTCTTCTAACATTTGATGATGCAGTGCTGATTTTTCTCTCCTCGTTTGCAGTGGCTTTTTTTTTTTTTCTGTCTGGGCAAATAATATTTTCAGACTTGGTGAGTTTACTGTTAAAATGTTAGCCGGAACTTACCCTGCGAGGTTCAACATCTTAAATTATGTGGTAATCAATACTCTTAAGTGCTGTGAAAGTGAATGTGTAAAAAGTTACCCAGTTACACCACTTTTTTTTTTTTTTTTTACAACCATTTGCACAAAAAAGTAAATATTAGTCATAACACATTAAGACTAGCGCTTTTATTCATACTTTGTATTTCAGAAAGTCAGTTTTTTTTTTATAGTTCGCTAAATATTTTGCAATCTAATAATTTGTAAATGGAAATGACAAACAATTTAAACAGAAAAATAAACATGTGTCTTAAATATGACTTGTGTGCAAAATCTTTGTCAAAGTTAAATGTATATTTAACAAATTTGATGAAGAATTTGGCATTTAAAAAAAAAAAAACAACAAATGTTCTTTGAAAGATGTTTAGAATCAAGAAACACTGAAAGACTAGAGTTAAAAGTAAAGGGAGTTAAATTAATACAGAATATGCGGTTATTTCAAAAGCTGTAAATGGAATGTTTTTTTCGGCTTTACCTGAAATTATCAAAAAGGTTCAATAAGGTGTTGAATGCTGTATAGTACTTGTAATGTACCTATGAATTTTTTCCCCCAACACTGATAACACTAGTCTGTAAGTAACCTACCAAAATAAAAGCAGTGAATTTTTAGAGTTTGAGTCGCTAATAAAGAAAAAAATAAGTAAAAATTCTGGTTGGCTGCAGTTTCCACGATACAGTCTTGGGTCAAAATGGAAAATTCTGAAATGGGTTTTACTCAAAAAGAATGTTTCAGAGCTACTTCAAAACACTGTCTACACATTACAGTATATTCACTTTTATAAATCTACTGTGCAAATGTACATAAACCATCATGTACACTGAAAACATCAGATAACCAGCACTTTTGTTGTTTGTTTTCCAATTTATCTTAACTTAAGTGCACATCTAATCTCTGAGGTAGATAAATCCTAAAAAAAAAAAAAAAAAAAGGATACCAGTGTAATAACATTGTAAATCAAGCACTAAGCATTATCTATTATTATTATTATTATTATCATCATCTATTATTATTGTTGTTGTTGTTATTGTGGTTGTTGTTATGGTTGTTGTTATTTCTTGGACTAGTTTCCTCTAATGGTCTGACCTTTATCACCTGTACCTGAAGTAGATGGTTGATCAATCTTTTATTGGTGGGCGGGGCTTCAGCTCAGCCAGAGGCTCGAGGTTCAGCAACACACCTGAGGAAGAGGAAGAGGACGGCAGCTCTGCACAAACATGAGGATACTTTTGACAGCTATTTTAATGTTCCTTTTGGGAATAACACATCCAGTCAGTTCGGGGGTAAGCGATTTTCAGCCCTTAAATCCTTAAAAACAGGTTTGTTTGAACTTCGCACGAGCGCTGTAATCTGAGAACTCACCTTTTTCACTTCCTGTTGTTAGTCACGGATTTTATGGTGTTACCGATAAGGGATCTCGATCTACAGAAACTTACAAGTATGATTGATATGTTCATTAGGATTAAGATTTAGTATGATAATAGTTTTGAAAACCTGCTTTATTCTATTCTCTCTTTTGTCATTTACAGTAGATTTTATTTATAGCCCACGTGATTTTACCTGTAGGACAAATTTGCCTCATGTCATAATCAAAATGTGTTTTAACAAAAGAGAATTCAACTCCATTTATCCATTTAATATATGACATAAATGTTTGGATATCCCACTTCTGTTTGTGATTTTCAGTAGTGACATACTTTTATAATATTATATATGTGACCATTAAAATAATTCCGTCATGCTTTGATGAACTGAACAAAGTCAAAAACAGAATTCTCTGTAAATGGGAAAGACTCCTGGGAACAGGCAGACAGAAAAATACAGTCCAGTCTGTTACAGATGTTAATAACACTTACTATAAATTGATTCCACTTAAAACCATAGAAAAATAAAATACTATCAAACTCTGTAACTCCTTCCTTTATTCTTCTTTCACAGCAAAACATACTGTTCACATGCATTACGTCTTTGTTACCATAGTTTAGACTAGACTTTACATTTACAACAGTGCTGTTGACTGTGGACTTATCTTATATGTTATGTATTATGTTATATATTACTTATTGTTATCTTAAGTCAACGCAAATAGCAAAACTAGTTCTGGTGTTACTTGTAGGGAAAAAAATGTTGGGATGTAAAACATTCCAGCTCAGGTGGTCACATTCTGTTACTGCTGATATAAACCTTAGAGCTAAAATAATCAACATCTTTGCATTTTTTGTTAAAGTTTTATTCCTTTTGCACTTTATTGAAAGTCTATCAAATGCTGTGGTCTTTATGAATTAATAAGTTTCTGTTAAAAACAGCAGCAGCTCTAATTATCTGCATGTTGGTATCATTTACCTTTACTCCTTTACCAAATGGGTGGAGTGATGATAATATCATTTGATACAAGCTGTATTCTTTACTCACATAAGGTTTTATTGGTGATAACAATGTGTCACTTGCGTCATAGGTGTGCTTTTAGGATTGTGTAAAGTCATGTGTTAGCATTATTATAGTGGCATCAATAGGACTTTGTATCTAGGACAATTCTTTCCTTTATGGTTCTCAGGAAAGTACATGCATAAATTTCCTTTAACTCATCTGTTTTTATGTTACTGGCACAGCATCTAGAAAAAGCATTTTGGAGGGATTATTCTCTGACAGTGTTCAACTTTAAAATTAAAACATATTTTTTCTGTGGATGTGGATATAGGCTTCTGTCCTTCCAGACTATTTGGAGGGATCAGGATATGATGAAGAGGGTTCAGGTTCAGGGGA
This sequence comes from Ostorhinchus cyanosoma, assembly GCA_029814465.1. Classification (NCBI taxonomy): domain Eukaryota; kingdom Metazoa; phylum Chordata; class Actinopteri; order Kurtiformes; family Apogonidae; genus Ostorhinchus; species Ostorhinchus cyanosoma. The sequence goes on along the minus strand of JAPTYQ010000017.1, from coordinate 26,086,239 downwards.
TTTGCCAGGAAAAGGTAATGTTGAGTTATTTTTTTTTAATTCAATTAGGATCATATGTGTTATATACCATGCTGTTATTTTCATAAATGTGTGATTATGTGTGAAATCTCATCCATTTGCAGTCCCACTAGATGAAAATACAAATGTCAAGAGTCAGTCCAACACCAAAGGAGTCCAGTGTTTCACAGTAAAAGCAAATGAGGCAAGCGAGGATGATTTCCATGTAATGCAAATGACTTATTTAAATGAGGTTTCATTCTTTCTCCTTATTTTATTGCTGAGCAGAGAATGAAACTATGACTGTCGCTGTTTTTGTCTTTAGGGTTTTTCAGACAGGGCTTTTGACGGTGCACAGTGGTCTGCAGAGGAAACTATTGTGGCAAAAAGCAAGACCTTCTTGGAGAACAAAGAAACACTAGCAGGTGCATAGCAATACTTACACAGGATTTAAAGTGATATACACGATATTTGTGTTCTGACTGGATATCTATTCACAGGTATTATTGCAGGGGGAGTAACAGGACTGATAATGGCCATCATGCTGGCAGGAATATTAATCTATAAATGGCAGAAGAAAGATGATGGGGGGTACATTCTGGGCCAGCAAAGACCTTCAGATGAAGATTGTCACAGATCCCATAGGGATGAGATTGTTGTAGTTTAAATGTCCATGCCAAAAAAAAAAAAAGAAAACATTACACCGAGGTGACAAAACCAGGCATTTGTCTTTCTGTTTTGACTGGGAAAGCTTGTCTGCGCTCATATTTTTGGGAGAAAAAATTATGCCAGTGTATCTATTGTGTATTGAGAATTTTTATATTTATAAGAAAATAACATGGAAATAAATATATGAAAAAAATATGCATTTGAAATAAATCTTTCTTTTTGGTGAATTATTTTAGCCTCTGTCTTTCACAAAAATTCACAATTGCTCTATAGTGTCATGGACTGTAAATACATTGAGTTCTTGTCCTTCTTGATGAAGTTTTGTGTTTTACCCACATTTTTTATGTTTAATTCCTGTGGAATCATGTGTTCACAATATACTGGTGGAATAATAATCAGGAATAATATTACTTTAAAGCTGTTCCAGTTCCAGTGATATTATTGCTGATATTTAACCTTTTAAAAGTGTCCATATCGTAATTATTAATAAAATTGATATATATTTTTTTTCTGTCAGTGTTATTATTTGCAGTCCATCTCCTAAGTGGAAAACTACACTGTACAACAAGCAGAATCAAAATAAACTTTTGCAATTAATCATGTGATAACTGCTCTTCAAATACACACACACAAAGCATTTTGGATGTTCGCTTAGAGGTAAATGAGCTTACACAATTAAATTGAGTCAGATTTTATTATGAGGACGTACAGGTTACATGTTATCTACATTATTGATCTAGAATACAGGATTTATAAGTATGTGCTATGAACTATAAAGAAATTGAAATATATATTTCCAAACGTCATAATTTTCATTTGTGTTTTTATTATAATAGAATCAATATTTTTGACTGTAGATAGATATACAAGCAAGTTAATTTGGACTACAGGGAATTTTCTGGCTATTTTTCCATCCTTTCGACGCCTATTGGTTGTTCCTCTTGTATCTTCAATCCCATTGGCTGAAAATCCCTGTCTTTCAGAGTAATCCAGCCTCTGGTCCTGCCTTTTCCTCCTTGTCAAGGGGTTTGTTTTCATTCGCGGTGTCGCGCAGGTTGTCAGGAAAGAGGTGGGCGTTCCTCCGTGTTCGTTCGCTGAGTGTTGATGCTGAGAGGCTTTTACCCCACTGGGCTAGCTTTCCCGATGTTTCTCCCTACGCTTGTGGAGGACATGCATCACTTTAAACCTAGTCGAGACAGACTGTACACCACCAGGTGTTGTGGTTGTTGCCACGTCCGAACGGGGACTATCATCTTGGGAACATGGTACATGGTAAGTAAAATGGTTGATGGGAGCTAGCAAGCTAATGTTACATAGCACCGCCGACTATATATGTTAACTTGGCTGAAGTATACATTTACACAACAAATACCACCCAGACGGCGTTAACGGTGTATAAGGATATATTGTCATTTTTGGCAGTTACGCCAACGTGAGCTAAATATCATTGATGATTAACGTCAGCAGCTATACATGTCGAGTTAGCATTAATGTTACAGGACGCTGGCGTTAGCATTAGCCTGCCAGTGTCTCACGTTCGATAGCGTTAGCCAAGTGATTCTGTCGATACAGCTCGTCGAAGCAAGGTTACAAAACTGCAGTAGATGAAAAGCAACGTTGCTTGGTTGCTGACAGCTACAAGCACTAGAGCGAAATCTGACTATTTAAAACATATTTGGTAAGGGTAGCACTCAAGCTAACCCACCTAACCTTTAGCTAAGGTTACCATTGTACTTACTGACCAGTAGAAACCCATCCTGTTCTATATGTGAATGGAAATGTAGGATGAAATTCTATTTCAAATGAAGCTGAATTAAGTTTTCCACACATTTTTTCATAGAGCTCAGATTCATATCTGACTTAATCCGTGTTCATTTCAACACATCAACGGGACAACATCGAGGTGATATTGTAACAGAAGATCCATATTCTGTTCTGGATTATGCTTAATTTGCCAGACACATTGCCTACTGAAATAATTTAAATTTACAATTTAATCATACTTAATAGTGCATCCTTATATTCTGTGTTTGATTTCAAAGGTACTTTCCTCAGATTAGTCAGATCATAAGTGAATTGTAACACTACCTCAGTCTGTTACATCTTTATTTATTGACGTTGATAAAGAAGTTGGTAAGACTATTTCTATAAAACTTCACACATTCCAGTCATCATATCAGTTGTAGTTTTATGCAGTCATGATTTTTTCCAGTATATAACATCACTTTAAATATTAATGTAGCAGTAGAGTTATTCGTGATCCACAATGGCGTGTTTGCCTTTTCTACTGGATTATTCACCATTTCAACAATGTATGTTAACAATTCACTGCCTGTCACCAGCTGATTATCCTTTCCTAATTTCTTAAGTTCCTCTTAAGTGTTACATCCCCATACACTTATTAAGACAAAAAAGGGGAATTGTTTACTGCAATACTGCCTGTATCTGTCATGTTTAAAGATTTAAGGTGGCAAAAGGAATGTGATCTAATCTTCCAGTTGAATGCTTCATATGTATTTTAGAATGTGCTGGCTTTTATTATTCAATAGATACACAGTTATTTGTTGTTCTGAAAAGTTGTTTTGTTGTTCCTCCTCAGGTGGTCAACCTGCTGATGGGCATCCTGCTGACTGTGGCTGTGACCCACCCAGAAAATGTACCCACTATTGATTTGCAGTATGAGGTCATTGACCATTACTTTGCTTCTGACAGGATGTCTGGTAAGTGACGAAAGAATTAACAAGTTGCATTGTGAAAAACATGTTTTTTACTTAGTTGATCAAGCAATAACGCATAAAACATGGCTCACGTTTTACTGAACCTTTGAATTTTACTGTACCTTTAGAAACATTAGTGTATAAGAATTCTTTGCATTGGTTTAATTTTCCCCTGAGCTCACATTCAGTGGTTGACTTCGTCTTCCACAGGCAGTGGAAGTGGAGGGTGTCTCCTCACTGACTGTATAACAAAACAATGCAGGGAGACAACAGAATAGTCCTGCATTGTTCACATGTAAATGTTATTGTTCTGGTGCCACAGCGCTATTCCCTTGTATTTCTTCAAGGACTTATGTTTGTCGAAGGTGTTTGTATTTGAGTGTGTCGGGGAAGCTGGCAGGGCTTACAGGGTGCCTTTCTTCTTAGCTGGCTGTTGTTTTTTTTTTTTTTTTTGGTTGGCTCAGTGAAGGCCTTTTTATTTTTCTGAAACTGTGACTCAGTGGGAGAGAAAGGAAACAACTGCGGTGGTTTGACCTTCCCATCGCTGGCTCACACAGGGCAGCGGAGGTTGTGTATGGCCTGCAGAGACAATGTTAGCATTCAGACTGTTTGAGGAGTCATTCTTCTTATCTATTAGTGCAACTTTATCAGACTGCACTTAATTCTACACACCATGTCAAGATTTAACTTGAAGAATGTGTAAAAATGTTATGTGTTTTGCTATATTTTGGTTCACTTGTCTTTCATTTAATTGATGTGAATTATTAAAAAAAAAACAATTCTGCAGCTTCTGTACCCTGTTGGCTATTTTTCTTATTATACATTTAATAATGTTGTGCAATCAAGAGCTGTTTTAAAATAGGAAGTGTCATGCTTAAACATTTTCATATTTTTATAACTGACTGGAAATTAAACTTCACATAGTCCTCCTACAGATTAATACATCAACATGTGAGAGTTATTCAAAGGAATAACTAACTACTGAGTCAGTCATGTCTGGAATAGCCTGCAGTAACTCTTTCACAAAAATCGCCTATCCAGCGCAACAGGCTGAATAGTTTAAGGAAGTGAGAGACTGAGTAATGGGGACAGAAGAGGATATGAAAGTTGGGCCTTTTAATTGTCCCAGACAGAGTTTCATTGTGTTTTTTTTTTTTTTTTAAACCAACACTGCAGCTGAGAGCAGGAGGCTTAATGCTCCCCAGAGCAAACAGTTACATGGAAAGAGAAAAGCCCTGGAGACTGTTTACTCTCTCTGTTTGGAAATCACCTCTGACTGAAGTACAGATATTTGTTCATCCATAGTCACGCCGATATGTGTTGGTTACACTTAGAATTTATAAATAAGGGTGCATTTGATTAAAACAATAATTTTCTCCTTTCTCATTCAGAGAATGCCTGTGTTGGATTTGCCATTTCTCTGCTGATGCTCACTATCAGTGCCATGATGGTGTATGGAGCCATTACTGTAAGTGTCAACTGGAGACATGTTGCCATTTTGAGTATCTTTTAAAAGCATGCACCATATTTAAAGTATCCCAGGATGTGCATGTGTAAAATGACATGACATCACTTTCAAGTTGCTATTAATAGTAAGAGTGGTAAGTAGAATGTAACTGGAAATGCCAAAGCTCTCGTTTTGATCATTTTTACTCCCTTTAACTGACTGTTCAAAGGAATCCTAATGCAGTGGAGACACGACACATGTCACGTTCTCACTACTGTCATCTTTACCTCACAGGCCTGTCTGATGGCATCAGGACCGACAGGTTTGATAGCCTTTTGACGTGGGCCTGCATTAAGCTGTTAGATGGGATGACTGCACAGTTAAAGTATGACACACATCTGAAGACGTGTTACATGGAGCATGACAGCAGTCTTTGCAGGCGTTATGCTTTAGCTGTGCAGCTACTCATTCCCAAACAGCTGCCATAGATACCTGTTCAGTATAGTATGGCGGTGCTGCACCGCTGTTGCTGTAGTATCCCGAGTATCTCCCTAATTGTTTTGAATGCAGATTAGAGTACAGCAGCAATAATCAGTACTTTGAATCCTGATGTAGAGACAGTAAGTGAATTGGATTGCAGCTCATGCCAGTAGACACAGTTGTGAATTGACCCAGTTTAAGGACCATTCTGCTGTTTTGATCTTGCATGCTTATACACTTACACTGGAAAAGTATTTTAGACACTTTTTTTCACATAATCATGTCTAATGAAGCAGTTACAGCCTGAGCAGTTGGAAACATTTAAATTCAGTAAAATCAGGTGTAAGTCAGACATTGAAACCAAAAACATCAAAAGCTTTAAACCAACAGAATATTAGATCTTGAAACAAGGAAAATTGAAACGGGGATTCCTGCTGCTCAGGAAAAAAAAGCACTGTCAGCATGCAGGCTTTAATGATGTGTTGATGGGATGCATTTCACTGTTTACATACATTATTCAGTTATACTTGCACACACAAGCTTTCTGATATTAAGACTAAACATAAACTCCCGTGCTCAGATGTTAAGTTTCCAAAGTTTCTGTTATATACATTTGTCAGGCTTTATAACTTTTTGAAATGAATTCACTATTACACACCGAGTCAGTCTTTAATTACGACATGAAGTGGAGACGAGCAGTGACAGAGAGAAGAAAGAAAAAAGAAGACAAAGCTCACTTATCCCACTTAGCACTCTATTAAATCCTTACATCAACTACTAATAAAAAGCACTGTGTGAAGTTTCCAGTAGATTTAGTCTCTTCAAATTCAGCTTAGCTCCTGACTTTTCTAATGACATCAAACTCTCCCGATGAAGCACTTCAGTTGAATTTGTGGAGTTTTTAAGCTTCTTTGTGACATGGACAAGTTGGTATAAATGCTGTCAGTGCATCTGGATCAGTTGTTGAGTCCTTCAAAATATTACAACAGGGTCTGATAATGACAGATTATGCAGCTTGTTAATTGAAATATGTTCATTATCGAAGTGTGAACACATTATTATACAGTAAATAAACACAACAGTGAGATAACAGTTTGCAGTAGCTCGAAACATACATGCATAACTAATTATGAAATAACCGATGAACTAATTGAAAATATAATTGTTAGGTTTGTCAATAAAGAAAATAATAGTCAGTGTACTTACAAGATACAGATACATGTTAATTCAAAGCAAACATAGTGAGAAGATGCTTCAAAACCTGCAGCCTGGTCCTTTCACTGTCGTATTTCCACAAGTACGTGCACAGATAATAACTCACACCTCTGTCTGTTCCCTCAGCATCGTGATGGATGGCTCATCCCATTTTTCTGCTACCAGCTGTTTGACTTTGCCTTGAGCTGCCTGGTGGCCATCAGCTCCCTCACTTACCTCCCCAGGATCAAGGAGTATCTGTGCCAGCTGGTCAGTCCCACCAGCCCACGCTCCAACCACTAAAAATGATCCTGTGCACGCAACGCACACGCTTTACCACAAAGAGCTCTGACAATAAACTGATTCCTTCATTTTTTTTTACTTTAATCTTGGAGTATATTGAGATAAAAAGCCTCATTTGCATTATAACCCAAAATAGAGAAATAGAAAATAGTGGTGATTAAAAGTAATGACTTCGGTAAATGATGAAACCTAAAAAAAAAAAGAGAGTTACAGTCAGAGATTTGCATAAACAATGGTGGTGGAAAAAAAAACAATTAATGGCAGTTCAGTTCTCAACAATTCTTACTGTTTTAAATGTTTTCCATTTGTATCTACAATTTAGTTTTATTAAAGAGAGAAGTAAAGACTGAATGTTGATTTGGATGGTACCCTTCTGTGTTTGGAATTTGGAGGAGGATTCATTTGAAGAAACAAGAAAAGCAAAACCTTTGCCTAAAACTGTCTGTTCATTAAGTGTTTCTTTTGATATCAGGACTAAAAAA
>JAPTYQ010000017.1:25923760-25955095 GCA_029814465.1 Ostorhinchus cyanosoma | reverse complement strand
TCGACTTTAATCTGAGCTTTTATGAACATCTACATGATCAGTAAATTAAATGTAAAAAACACTTGATTTTCACTGACAATTCGCAAAATACAGAGGATAATATTTCATCAAATGGCGATAAATCACTTAAAACTTGGAAAAATTATTCGGGAACTACCACAAAAGTCACACTATGGTAGGTCTTTATGGGTTAACTGGGGTTTTTAGAAAAATTGCCCAATGTAAATAAGTGACTCATTTCAACTGCTACTGATTTCTAAAAGCTGATCTGAAAAAGCAGACACTTTAATCAGCTGATCTCAAGTCAGAATAATACATTTCTCAATAAATATATCACCCCAAGAAATGAAGGATTACATCTGGAAGTGGAAACTCCTACAAGGAAGCATAAATTTAAAACTAATATCTTCCTTTAAAGTTATTTCTTCAAGTAGAAAAGCAAAATATTAGCCCTCGGGCACTTCCATACCCAGGTTCTGCTGATACTGGTGGTTTTTAAAAAGTCCTATTAGTACCAATATATGATTTTAGTTTTCTGACTGACTACAGCACCACTGAATGAAAAAAAGTTTCTTTAACCTTGAGGATTTTCGCTGGCAGGGACTCCCTTTGTGAGGCCTGGTTGGCTAAAGTCTCCAGGTTTATCTCCTTGGAGGCCCTCCTTCTCCTTCTCGTGCTCTGGATGACCCCTCCTGTTGTCACTTCTCCTCCTCTGGTGGCCTGAGCGCCTGTTACTCCGTTCTGGGACAGCGGAAGCTCTCTGGAGGCCTGAGACCAGATGTTTGTCGGAGGAGGACCCAGAGGGGATTGTCCGTCCTTCGAAAGGCGCCGTGATCTTCGAGGGGGGGCCGCCCCTGAATCTGACGGTTCTGCGAGATTTGGGGCGGCCTTTTCGGAGCAGGCGTCGAGTGCAGCAGACAGAGCAGGGGCCTGGACCTCTGGTTTCTGTAGCGGCTCCATAGATGGAACATCGTCCTTTTTAGGTGCAGCGTCAGGTTGACAAGGCTCAGGAGGCTGAAAACTCATAAAGTTTTGACTTTGTGGCTGTTTTGGCTGCAGTTGTAGTTGTGTTGTTTCTTGCTGTGGCACATTTTGTTGTATCTGCTGCTGCGGTTGTTGCTGCATTTGTTGAATTTGTTGCTGGCGCCCCGGTAGCTTTTGCTGGTGGTACTGCTGCTGCATTTGCTGCAACTGTTGCTGCTGCATTTGATGCTGTTGGATTTGGTGCTGCTGTTGTAAATGCTGCATTTGAAGGTGATGCTGGTGATGCTGCTGCTGTTGTTGTTGTTGTTGCTGCTGCTGCTGCTGCTGATGGTGATGATGCATCGGTTGCTGCTGCATCTGGTGCAGCAGCGGTTGCTGAGCGTTTGGCTGCTCGCCATAAGCTAGACCTGGCATTGCTTTGTTTCCTGGGAAACCAGAGTAATACCCAGATGAAAATTGCTGCTTGCTGGGCCTGAATGTCTGGAAGGGCTGCAGCATGGACCCCTGCAGGGTGTGAGAGGAGGCGTGAGGCTGGCCCTGGAGTTCTACACCTTTGTGCCCATGTTGATAGGCTTGTAACTGAGCCTGGTGCATTGCAGCTGCTGCATGTTGCTCCCACTCCAGCCCCCTCCCCTGAGCCTGGGGGGCATCTCTATAAACATCAACAGAACCCGCTAATTGATTTTCTCCCCCCATTGGCAGAGCTACACCATCATGAACTCCCTTGTGGAATGGCATTTGACCTCTGATGTTTACTCCACCCATATACGATCCAAAATTCTGCCCCCATGTTGGCAAGGGGGCCTCCTGGGACCACCCCGGCCCCTGTAAGGAGTCCTGGTGCACCCACTTTACTGGAGCCTGCTGATAGTGCTGCAGATTTTGAGGCCCTTTCTCTGGGTTATAAACACCAGAACTGCCTGCAGCATCACTGTGGCTTGACTCTAAAGTTGGAGGTCCCATCCCATAATACACTTCGCCTGAATGCTGCACAGGCTCTTTCATGGCTGCAGCTCGAAGCTTGCCACTCTTGTCAGTATTAACTTGAGGTGGAAGACTCATAGTAAGACTCTAAGTACAGAAATATTGGAGTCAGAGCTCTAAATCTTGATTTCTGAGCATGGAAAATGTGAGTTTTTGCTGTGGTAGTGTGTGTTCACCGGCTGTGGTGCAGAGATTCTTGGTTTAATTGTGTATAAGGAAGTATCTGGGAGGAAATATAAATCCCAAAGGAAAGTGCAGGGTTGGGAGCTTTAAAATCCTCCTTCCAGAATCAAATCAGACGTTGGTTGTCCATTCTTCTCATCCTTTTTTTAGGGTCCTGGACCCTATGAAAGAAAGGAGGGGTTAGATAGTTTCTTTTTCTCACACACAAAGTTTGCACTCGTCGTTCATTCGCCTGCAACCAAAGAGGAAACTGAGGCCTACATGAGCGAACTGCCCAGTCACTCTAGTGAAAACCAGTTATAACGCATTTATGTCATAGCAGGAACAGAGCAGAACGCGTATTTCGATGTGTTGAACCAGGTGGGTGCACAGGAGACGGTTTAAGCTGTATTTAGAGCTTCAGCAACAGCAACGAGGAGGCGCTTACAGTGGGGCTGCCATTTGGCATAACAAGAAATACAGGAAACGAAGGGGCTCATGCAATCACCCGAGCGATAGCCAGTGATGTTATGTGTAAAATGTGCAATAAGGAAGCGTCTGTAGAGCTGAGTGCGTTTCGGTAAAGCAGCACATTAGTGAGTGTTCTTAAAGCCAGAGTCTATACCTGATCAGTGACGCACGGAGCTCTCCATGACCAGCTCCATGGAGTCACTTTGGTTGCGATCAAAGTCGACTGCATGCAGCTCCATGAAGGGATTGTGCGCAGCAAATGTCATAACTCTGACAACTTTCTCTCGAGTTTCACGGCGCACAATATGGCGAAGAGGCGACTTTTACTGTCTCGCGAAAAAAAAATCCTCCAAAGTCTGAACAGAGAGGAAAAGCTGGAGAAAGTCTGTAGTTAGAATGTTGCACAGGGTATCCGTAAAACCGTGCACTTCCAGGAAAACATGTCCACAACTTTCTCCCCGCATCAACGAGTAAACCACACACGACACGGTGAAAGTGTGGAAACTGCGCCGTGTTGCAGACTGCGCCTCTGTTTCCGCAGATCTATAAAACGCGCTCCACGGCTGACGCTCCCACGGACGCGCCATCCGGATGACGTGTGGAGTAGCGAAACTGCGCAAACACGCAGAAAGTTGTGCAGCCCCAAGCGCACCGCCTCACCCCAAAACAGCTCAACTCACATCCTGTTGTCCAATCCGATTGTCTGGCCACTCCTATTGCCGTATCCGTGTGCGTTTGTTTTAATGCATAGTGTGTGCCGGAGTGCGGAGCTTCCCCACATGAACAATGTGAAACCAGGGCCGCAGAGGAGGCTTTAAATATAACCAACGCATAAATCATCATGTGCCAGTTGTTGGTTTGACCTGTGATCTGTAAAATATTGTTGTTTTTGCATGAGAAACTTATGATTATGCGCCTTTTCTTAAACAGTCGCTGCAAATAGAATATCAGATAAAACTATTATGACTCTGTTTCTGTGCATTAACAACAAACATTACAAGTAAAATTTCAACTATTTATGAAGGACATAACTATGACGTCATCCTTTCTTCCTCCCTAAATACTTAAAAAAAAAAAAAACAAAGTTATGACAGATCTATGACAGTTTAATGCCATATGTCTCCTTATCTAAATGAGTCCATTTAATAAAATAATGATGTGAAATTCAAGTATGGAACAGAATTATAGTGACTTTAATGTTGGTGTATCAGAACAGGCCTGCCTCAGGTATCAGTCTGACTCATGGAATGAATTTTCAAGGTGCAAAAACTATATATTGAAGATGTTAACAGTCAAATGTGTCGAACTCATTTTACTTTAGGGGCCACATACAGGCCAATATGACATCAAATGGGTCAGACCAGTATAATAATAATATAATAACCTATAAATAATAACTCCAAATTCCACATCCCAAATTTTTAACAATAACCTATTACGCCACTTATTTAATGTATTGGTCCTTTTGTAGATCCACTGCAATCAGCATTTCAGGTGTATAAATGATAGCTTGAGACATAATATTGTTAAAATTATACTGTTTCCTGAAGAAATGTCAAGCTGTGTGTGGTTTTTCAGGTTATTCATATTTTTTAGTGAAAGGATAGTTTGTAAATGAAAATAATTTCATTACTTAGTTGTACTTTTTTGCACTAAATTAGAGAGAAAAATTTTGAGTTATTATTTATTCCATATTTTATGTTATTATTTTACTGATCCAACCCACTTGAGATCATATTGGACTGTATGGGGTCCCTGAATTAAAAGAAGTTCGACACCCCTGCTTTAAAGGATTAAATGGTGCACAGAAGACTGGTGAGCAACCTTAATGTGTATAACAGGCTATTTAGCTACATAATTCATTTTAACATGACGCACTGCTAAAATAGTGCGTGTTCTAATCCAAGTCAGCCCCTATGTCAGCCTGAACAAGATATGCAGGAATGTTTTATGTGCAGTTTAAAGAAGACCTTCATGCTTTTTTAAAGGTATGTACTTGGATTCACCCCCTATAATACACCTCTGAGGACCCCAGTGTCCTTTTATTTACCATGTGACAGTCTGCATTTGGAATGACTGGACAGTAAAATGCAGTGATCTTTTGCTGGCCTCCTAAATATATAATCATGGTGATTATCTTGATGTCACCGGTGCCCTCTCTTCCCTCAGTGTTATTACATAGTACTCCTGCATTCCCACACTGTCGGGGATGCAGGAGTTTGTCGACCAATCAGATGGGGTTAGCCGTGTGACGTCACCACCACCACTGTGAGGCATTTGAGGGGCATCACTCCCCATTAGCAGGCTAACTTAGCTCTGTGAAGCTAGCGTTGGCTATGCCTCATCTCTAAAATTATCATAGAATGACCTAACAAGCTAATAATACATCGAGACCATGGAGACGGTTTGTTTTTGTACAAACTAACCGGAATCGCAATGTCGAAGCCAAGCAAGGTAAGAGGTCAGAGAGGTTTGTGACATAGTGGTTATTCATTAGTAAACATGCTAGTTAGCTTGTTTATAGACCACCGGAGCCGCATTGAACACCGTCATTTAGTTAGCTGGATTAGCTGCCTGAGGGCTTAAAGTCTGACCCCTGTCGGACTAGTGCTTGTCGCTACGATACATAGTTATGTTTTGGTTGTGAGTAAACCATGCTATGCTAGCACTTCTCATTGCATGGACATAGTCAGGGTTTGTTAGCGTCTCTCATGAGCCTTGGTTACGAGTGGAGTAGCTAACCAACATTTGTTTGAATAGCTTTCTCAATCCATCCATAACAACTTTCTATCAGGAACTACAAGTATAATAAAGATAATGAGAAGCATGGATTCATCTCTGCACGCACATTAGCATGCGGTGTGAAATGGTTGAGTATCAATTTGACGTAAATTTGTGAATTTGTTTCCTCTTTCCAGCAAAAGGCTTGCGTCACTGATGCCAGGTGCAGGGTGTAGCTGAGAGCACTCAGGATGAGTGGGGCTGGAGAGCACACAGACATCCTGTCAGTGGCAGACGTAGTGAGAGACCGATGGAAAGTGGTAAGTTTGCAGAAGGAGCAAAAAAAAAATAAAAATCTCACAATCAAATCATTTACAGCAACACTGGTATCTGTCAGAAGTGCAGGCAGGAGAAGACCCTGAAGTCACTAACTTTCTCTTCCACTATGATGTCGTTCTGCAGGTGAGGAAGATAGGTGGTGGTGGGTTTGGGGAGATCTATGAGGTTCTGGATCAACTGAGCCAGGCCACTGTGGCCTTAAAGGTGGAGTCAGCTCAGCAACCTAAACAGGTGCTGAAGATGGAGGTAGCCGTGCTGAAGAAGCTTCAAGGTTTGTGACAAAGAGAGCAGTGGTTGAAATACTGTTTTCTGTTGACACGAACTCAAGAGAAAACATGTTTCAGAAGTAGTGTTTTACTAAAGCTATACACTGTATGTGGGCGGAATGAAAAACAACACTTCTAAGGGTGTCAGTGTGCTTTATTTGACTAAAAAAGTTTCAAGTTGAATCAAATAAGCACCACTGATAGGCAATGATTTGAGGCACACAGTGAATAAAATACAACAAACGCCAAGCTCCAATTTTTTTTTGCTGAGTAAGAAAGAAAGTTTTTTGAACTAGTCTCAATTTTATGATCATGGTATTTTTCACTATTTTCATGAAGCAAAAACTTGATAAATGGAACTAATGCCGTGTTACTCAGCTTCAGGTAAAAGATAGAATACCTTTTAATTTTGGTCACACAAACCTTTGTTTACAGATTTGTTTTAGTAATAATAGTGTTACACCTAACAGAAAATCTGATCTGTGGTGTATGATGTGTCCTTGCTAATACTGTAATATGCCTCATTCATGCTTGTTACATAACCATTATTTGAGATGATAATATTGTACCATATTATATCTGCTGCTGAGAAAGATAAACATTTTTGGGGAATACACCTGATATTTCGGTTTTCTATTAAACAGGCAAAGACCATGTGTGCCGCTTTGTGGGCTGTGGGAGAAACGATCGGTTTAATTATGTGGTGATGGAACTTCAGGTAGGATTTTAACAAATCATTGCTGCTCTGTAAATTTTTCACATCGCTCTGAATCCTTGTTGTGACGTTCAGTGCTTCTGTGCTGTTAAAGGGGAGGAACCTTGCAGATCTGCGTAGAACCATGACCCGTGGCACATTTTCTGTTTCCACAACTTTGAGGCTTGGGAAGCAGATTTTAGAGGCCATTGAAAGCATCCATTCTGTAGGCTTTTTGCATCGTGACATTAAACCTGTAAGTGGACGTGTAGAACACAGTGTCATGAATATTCACTATTTCATGAATATTTACCTTTCTTATAACAAATGTTTTATTATTAACATACTTGAACCTGTTTATCTATGTTATATAACTTACAGTCTAACTTTGCAATGGGAAGACTGGCCAGTACCTGCAGATGCTGCTATATGCTTGATTTTGGTTTGGCCCGACAGTTTACCAACTCAAGCCAAGAAGTCCGTCCAGTAAGTACATTGTGAACAGCTTTCCTAAAGCATTGTTTTTACTGTGCAAGCCAAGGTTGTTCTAGTATTTTGAAACATGATTATCTGTCTACTGAGTCTCTGTGCCAGTGAGAGCCATGGGCAGAGCTGTTACGGTTTGAGTTGACCCTTTTTTATGAAGGAAGTCTAAGGAATGCTAATTTCAGTGTTGGACTCATTAGTCTGACCAGCAAACACAAGTTCAGTTTGGGTAGCCTCAAACACTACAGGGACCATGGGCGAAGATTTGCAGAAGTACTAAGATACAGACACTAAAAGAATCACATCTTTCATAGAAAATGAAATGGTCATTTATATGTGTTTGACAGTACCTCAAAGAGTCGCATTATGTCTATGACCTGAGTGACCTTGGTTTGACATTAATGTATGAAATCCCACAAAGGTTAAATGCATCGAGTTTCTCATTAGTCAGAACCGAAACGCCCTCAACTCAAACAGTTACAGTAACCCTTATCATTAAGGATATTTAACTTTGCTGCATATCATTTAACCCTGGGATGAAGAGTGTAATTTGTCTAAACTCTTTTTTTTCTCTTTAGCCTCGTCCCGTCGCAGGCTTTAGAGGAACTGTGAGATATGCTTCAATCAATGCTCATAAGAATAAGGTGAGTGTGAACTTGGTGCGTATTGTTCTCATGAATATATAATCTGCTTCGTTGCTCAATTTTATTTGTCTGAATCTGCAGGAAATGGGTCGTCATGATGACCTGTGGTCTCTCTTTTACATGCTGGTTGA
The DNA here is from genome assembly GCA_029814465.1 of Ostorhinchus cyanosoma. NCBI lineage: Eukaryota > Metazoa > Chordata > Actinopteri > Kurtiformes > Apogonidae > Ostorhinchus > Ostorhinchus cyanosoma. The sequence goes on along the minus strand of JAPTYQ010000017.1, from coordinate 25,947,213 downwards.
GTTTATGGTTGGTCAACTGCCCTGGAGGAAAATCAAAGACAAAGTATGTGCTTCCTCAACAACTTCCTTTAAATCATAGTATATCTTAAAACTTACATTTCTTTCTTTCTTTTCACATAGGAACAAGTAGGAAATCTGAAAGAGACATATGACCATCGCCTCATGCTTAAACACCTTCCCTCAGAGTTTAGCACTTTCCTGGATCATATCTTGACCTTGGACTACTTCACTAAGCCTGACTATCAGGTTGGAAATGTCCTATTTGGCTTCATTTGTATGCAGTGTTTGTCTGTCAAATGCTGACACATAGGGTTTTTTTTGCTTTTGTCTGTGACAGCTTCTGATGTCAGTATTTGACAATGCTATGAAGAGCCACAATGTGCTGGAGAATGACCCCTATGACTGGGAGAAATGTGATTCAGAGGATATGCTGACCATCACTGCCGCAGCAACCACAGCTCAGCAGCTCACTCGCCTCACACCAGCATACTTGGGGTAAATAAACCCAACAAAGCCTTGTCACTTTTGGTAGAAAGCTATTTTTAAAAAAATTCTTTAAGCTCATTGTTGCTCTACTATTAAACTTCCTTCACACACTGGTGGATATGAGCTCAATATATACCCACAAGCTTTTTTTAGTCTAGAAACTGCACAGTCAGTTCCCTGAGAAATCTCTGCTCTAAATTGAGCTGTCAGTGCTGCAGGATGACCTTGCCTCTCCTCTACAGCATGGCCAACGCTTCGGTGCTGCCAGGCGAGCTGCAGAGGGAAAATACTGAGGATGTCCTGCAAGGGGAGCGCCTCAGTGATGCTGACAACTGCCCCCCGATCCCCACACCGACAACACCAGGTGGAGACGTATGGGAAGAGATGGACCGCAACCGAAACCACAAACACACTCAGCCAATGATCAGAAAGGTTTGGGGCATAATTTAATGTTGTTAGATTTTTGGTGCTAGGGTCCCTCAGTGAAAACAATATGAAAAGATGTAGTTTAATGCACCATGAAGCAGTGTGGGATCATGGGAGGAGTTGTTTTCGCAAGTATTGCTAATGAAAACCTTGACTCAGGGAGAAATCAGGTTTATAGACAAATTAATGCATTAATTCACACTACGTTTCATAATGTATTCATGTTATGTCAGCAAATTCTCTAAATCTTTAAAAATGCAATACCTCCAAGAAACATTTGTAATTTACTGTATGACACTATCAACATGTGACCAAATGAAATGAGCCATTTCATTGGACAAAAATACAAATTTGAGCATCAAATCTAACTACAAGTTAAAAAACATACAACAAAGGCCAAGTTGTTTTTAGGTATTTTAATGCATAAAGGACACCTATTACAAGTATAATTAGTAGAATTTTAACATTAACGTAAATTTAAGGCTCGATTCACTGTTCCAACATATGATATTCATTATAAGAACCTCCTATTCTCATTTACTTGGAACACAATGACTCTAGGACAGGGGTGTCCGATCCCGGTCCTCGAGGGTCTGTATCCTGCATGCTTTAGATGTATCCCTCTTCCAACAGACCTGATTCACATGATAAGCCGATCATCAGGCTCTGCAGAAGCCTGATAACAACCGTCAGGTGTGCTGGAAGAGGGAAATATCTAAAACGTGCAGCTTACCGGCCCTCGACGAACAGGATTGGACACCCCTGCTCTAGGACCTTTTTGACTTTGTACTTTTTCACTCTATCATTCTATCATTAACTACACATTCTGGCCACATAGTTCTAGTAACTCCCTGAGGGTAGCTCCCTAAGGACTTTCTTTTGTTTGCCGTCACTCCATAAATAGCAACATTAATTTAATAAGTGCTTCACTGTGTGGTGGATGCCTGAGGAAGTGCTCGAGAAGACGTTTATATATTGTTTCAGCAAGTCCCAATTGTGTTGTATTTCCTCCCACATGTATAGGCTCAGTAAAGTTTGGATTTAACTAGCGTCCCGTTTCTTTTTTCATTCATTTTCAACACACCTAATGTTTTGGGGAGTTATAGAGGAGTTTTAAAAATGAAAATCTTGCTGCATTGAACATATCCTGGACATATCCTGAAATCACTGGAGCTACAAGGACCCTTCAAACGATGGCCTAAGAATTTCCTCAGTCATTATTCTCCACATAAAGACATTATACATCCTTCAGAAGTTTTGGAACCACGAAGAAGCTCCTTTAGTTTATAAGCACCTGTTGTGGTGCAAGTTCTACCTCTTATGAAAAATATCTGTCTTAGTGCAATGCTTTTGTCTTCTTTCAGGTGGTGAGTGAAGATGAGCACAGTCAGAATCAGGGGAACCAGAGTCCCAACACTGGCTCCATACAGAGTTCGCCAAGAAGAGTGCGATCAGAGACCATGTTCTTGGAACGAGCTGCACCGCTGCTCCGCAGGATGAGGCACAGTCAGAGCCTGGCCTTTGAAAAGAGGCTTGCACCTGAACCAAAGCCCACCATTGAACGCTTCCTGGAGGCCTAGTTAGTACTCTGTTCCCATGAATTATTGGTTGTGTTTTTATAAAACAGGCAGAACATGATCTAATGCCAGTGTTTGTTTTGGCAGCTTGGGCAAACAACGACCTGTCCTTTCTCATGTTGGAGAGAAAACCATCCCTGAGAGGGGACATCGGACGCCTAATGAAGAACACTCTGGCACGGCAACTCCAGATCCGGAAGAAGGTGCAGCCAGTAGTGGCTTTGTCGCCGTCAACCTGAGTCCTGTTCCTCAGGAGGGAGATTCCCAGGAATGGGTGATGCTAGAGTTGGAGCAAGGGAGTGGTTCTGGAGCCACTAAACCTCCAGCTGAAGCCTCACATGAGGACAAGCCTGGAACTCGCACACCTGCTGAAACTGAGAACCACTCGTCTGATCCACAGGATGGACAGTCCACAGCGGTACCCAGCAGCCCCGTGTTGTCGCAGATGAACATGCCTGGCACATGGTTACTGGGCCACAGGAGGCTGCCGGGGATTCTGGGACAAATGCCATCAGTCATTATGGGGAGATCCCAGATGGACCAGGTAGGAGAATCCAATTATTTAGTCAATGGTAATGGGAAAGCAACAGAGTGAAAACTTAGTTCAACTTCAGATTAATTTTGAGCTACTTTTAAAGTATGGTACAAAATAATTTCATTGATTGACATTTCTGATTGACAACTTCTCCTTAAACTTAAGTCTATTTCTTACTCTAAATCTAGGTTAAATTGAACTCTATGGCATCAAACTATAGTTAACAAGTAGTGCCAGGCACAACAAACCCTGCTACTTGCATGTATTGTAGCTTATTTTGGCATCGGTCCAGTTGATGTCAGCATATCAGTTGCCTCTATATATGTGCCAAGTTTGAAGCAAATTGAAACAAAATTGATGTTTTTATAGACAAATGACATGTCACCCATTATAAGTAAATGGGGGGAAAAAAATATTTAAAAAATTCATAAAAATTTTAACTTTGATGTACTCTTCCCAAAATGTAATCAGATCTGTTCTGGGTCACTGACAATCTATAAACCCAATTTGGTATGATTTCAACCAATAGTTTTGCTGCTAGTGCTAACAATCAAACACAAGCACGAACCAAACCAAAAACAATACCCCTTGCCTCCACTTCGGAGGGCGGAGTAAAAATATAAGCCTATATTATAGCTGCTAAAACTTTGCCCACTGTGTATCTGGATTACAGAACAGCCAAAGGTTAACAGTTGTCCCTCTTGTTTTATCAGATCCCAAGCAAGAATCTCTACACTGATTAAATTGAATTAGATTTTAGTTTAATAAATACAGTTACTAAACAGAAGTGCTAAGCAGAGTTTTTGTTTTAGTAATTTTAAATGTGGATATACTCTCTGATTAGACCTAATCCTAAATGACCTTCTCCTAAAGAGTTGTTTCATAATATTTGTCCCAGACTTACAGGCTTGTTCATCCTCTTTTTTTTTTTTTTTTTATCTACTCTTCTCAGTCTTCCAGCGGTGCATTACAGTCCCCTGTACAGGAGAAGAGTGAAATAATAGCACTTGAAGCCCCATCCGGCAAATCTGACGAGCTTCCTGAGGAAATCTTGAAGGACGGAGGGAGGAGGTTAGAGTTAGCACCAGTGCCAAGCATCACAAAAGGCCCTACAGCTCATCTCACAAACGACAGAGACCCGGAGAGCGATTCTGGGCTGCCCGACCGCTCCTCAGAGCCCAATCAGCAGCCTCATGGCGAGACGGCAGGCGGCGCTGTGGAGAGCACTGTGACCGTCTCCTCCTCTCCACCTCCGGTTCTCCTCAGGCGAAGAGACTCTCCCTCATCCCCGAGATTGAGCAGAATCCCAGTTCGAGACCCCAGCACCCCCCTGGACTCTCCTAGCAGGGACCTTAACATAGAGAGACGCCACCGCTGGAGCAGCCCCGTCCCCGGCTCCCCCACCCACTCACCCTCCCCGTCTCTGTCCTGTGACAACCTGCCGTCTGCTTTACCCAGGGACAGGCTGTCCTCAGAACGGGGCTCCAGGTCTGACGGAGCAGGAGAGGATCCTCTGTCTCTGTCCTCCTCTTCAGGTAGTAGAAGCAAAATCCCTCGACCTGTGAGTGGGTCCTTTCTACCTGAGCAGCTCACAAGCAGGTTTCTGCCTCGACCTCCTCCTGGTAAACCTCCCATCCGCCCGTGTGTGGACAACAGGTATGAGCTACATTCTGCAGATTTCACTTTTCTGCTTAGATTAGACTGTATTGCAGGTTTTCCTCCGGTTCTCAAAGCTTAAGTAGGCAGCATTATTTTATTGTATTATTAAGCAAAAATTCCACTTTACCCTTTAAGTGTTTTGTATTGATAATTTCCTCATTCCTGTCAACTGCTGCTTTAAAATGTCTGCAGGTCAAGCCTTAAAATGTGTTGGGCTTTCATTAGAGTTCCTACAGTTTTATAGGATTGGATGCCATTAAGTTACCGTCACTTTTTTAAATTATAAATAAGTTTTGTCTCACTTTTAAATGTGGTTATAAGATTTTTTGTAAAATGCAACCAATATTTTAAAAAAGGAAAAAATATCAAACACTCTGCACCTCATACAAGAAAAAGCTGAATTTGCGAAATACGTATAAAGGCATTAGAGCCATATTGAAAAATCTGAAAAACACCTTGCGTAAAATGCTTACCATCACTTAATATTTTTCCATATTCACATCAGATGTTTTACTTATTTCACCACCATACTGGTTGTATTTGTTGTAAATTGCATTGATAATGGTTTTAAAGTTGTTTTTGGACTGTATTTCTTCTGCAGACGGCGGCGGTTAAGAGTGCGTGCCAGCAGCACTAGTGACGCAGACTTCCTAGCCAGTCTGACCCAGCTGATGCAGGACCGCAGTGGGATGCTCTTCAGCCCCCCTCCTCGCCCTCGCAGCTCTTCTTCCTCCCTGCAGCGCTCACTCAGTTCCTCCCCTTCACGCCAGGAGCTCCGTGAGGGCGGGGTACTCCAGGGACGCAGCCGCTCTCCATCCAGCTTCTCTGGGTCTCCTCCTCGCCACGCTTACCCACAAGACAGATCCAGCGGGCCGGGTCAGTGGGGCCACACCTCCAGGGGGAGGGGCCTGATCCACGATGGAAAAGGCTCCTGCAAAGCAAGTCGATGACTGAATCCTGATCCCGATTGTAGCGCTAGACTGTCTAACATCCAGACGCTGATAGCATGTGTAAATACGGTATTTACTCAAGGGAATGTACTGTATGTAATGTAAAATGTATGATAAAGTGTATTTATTTATTTATTCATTTGTTGGATATGTCTCAAAATACTTGACAACGTGGCTTAAAAACTGAAAGAAAAAGGTTGAGAAAACCTTGAGATTGCCAACTTACCTCTCATTTCACTCCTCTTAACACTCCATGTAGGCCTAATATGAGACCAAAAAGATTAAGTTTAATACTTGAGGGATGTAAAAATAATGTTAAATGTAGATATGTACCATTAGAAAAATGGTATACACTAATAGAAACCATTTATTCACTAAAGAACACTATGATCGTAAACACTACAAGCAGTATACCGACATCAGCATTCATACTGTCAGGGCATGCTGTCCCATATTGACCTCACTCCTGTTAAACTGATAGATTTATTATAATATGTATCAATGAATTGCTAATTTTGCATATCACCATGTAGTAGTGTGCTTTCCTTTGCTAGAAAAATCTGTCATGCAAACAGCATCAGCATATTAGAATGTACATGTAAGTGCACTCATACTTAAGTATTGTAAAAATGCATGAGTATCATTGCAAATGTTTTTTTTGTTTGTTTTTTTTATTCATTTGTACAATCCGCTGAAACATCTGTATTTTTATTGAAATGCTTCTGATCAAAATACATTACAATGTAGACCAGCAAGGATGTGTTTTCATTTCTTACATAAAGAAATGTTAATGAATCCATCGAGAAGAAAGTGTTTAAGATAAAAAATGATTTAATGTCAAACTTACAACTCCATGGTTCCACTTAATGTTATAATACAATCAGCCTTGCAAAAGCAGATGATCCATTATTGTCAGGCTTTTGAGTATTTTTCTGAAATTACTGCTGAAAATATTTTTCCTCAGAAGCAGAATCCCTGTTGATCTGGATAATTCAGTGTCACTTTAAAATTCTGTTGAAGTGGACACTAAGTTAAGGTCAAACCAATACATTCTCCCAGAGAAATCACTTGTCAAATGTAGCTGAAGCAGCCATTTTCTCAAGACATCTGTGAACAAACCAAGGAGATACTATTTTTAATGCTTTTGTGAAGGGTTTAGAAAGCAGAAAATAAAGAGTAACACAATTCTGAGGAGTAAAAAAAATTTATTTACAGTAGATTGTTGTCTTTATGGGGAACCTCCAGCTATAAACTTACTCTCATTAAAAAACAGTTTCTGCTCAACAGTTATCATATTGTAGTAGTTTGTAAACAACTGAGACCCTTAATTGTGGGATACTTAATAGAATCTGAGTGGATAATGCAAGCAGTCAGCAACACAGTAACTGAGTCAGTCATGGTTGTTAGTTACGTCTGAGGTCTAGAAGAGGGGAGCAGATTGTCTGGGGTCATCTGGTAACACACTGATGGAGTCTTCTGCCTTCCCACACAGCATGCAGAGCATAGTGTACTCCTGAACAATAAAGACATACATGTTAAAAGAAAGTAGACAACTGGATATGAACACTTCATTTGAAAATTGAAGTGAATGACAGAATAAAAGATGAAGATAAGATTACCTGATATTCATCAACAACAGAAAAAGTATATTCATGTCTGGCGATGACATGGTCACAGTTTTTGCAAACATCTGGAAGGACAAATACGAATTTTGTATTAGCTTTGATGATGGCTTTTAGAGGGCGGGCAAGTAAATATTGATGAATTATAAATTGTTAGCCTCAGCATAATTGCTTATGACATGTTTTTGGACAAATTGTAATATCTGCCTAAAATGAAGGAGCAGTGTTAGGAGTGTAAATTTGTGCAGCAATCACAATTTGGCCAAAAATATAAATTATGCTATGAGGCTAATGAAACAAGGGTAGGAGGAATTTCTAACCACAGCACTCAGACCAATTAAACCAGTAATATAATTGCATAATAACCTGTAAATAACGACAACTTAATGTATTATGAAAATATTTACATTTACAAACTATCCTTTCACAACAATGAATAACCTGAACAAATATGAACAACATGAAATGTCTTGTGAAAAATAACAGCATTATGCCTGTTACTAAATACTTTTTGCTTTCATAGAGCCACTGTTTTATTGTGGAAATATTTTCATCATGTAATTTTACTTTTTTCCCACTAAGACAAAGAGAAAAATTTGGAGTAATGTGATGTTTTTCCTAAAATTAGAAAAAACTATTTCACCACAGGACCCTTTAAATTTGTATTTTGATAAGCTCAAACCCTCCTATAGCATTATATACCCTGTAAAGTAGAAACGTGTGAAAGTGTCCCTTATTTATTTAACCACATCATTATTTATATTACTGTGTGCCCACCTCCCTTTTTTCTTAAAACAAATTTTGGTTCATGCTTAATGGCAGTTTGTTTGTATGTGGGAAGGGTGGGAGGGGGATTAGGTTGATTAAACTAAAGCACTATAGAAATCTAATCCATTACTATCATCATTATTATTATTATTATTACTAAGAAAAAAAGTTCAAGACATTGTATCTAAAATGCCAAATACTGATTTTTTCCTTTCCTGAATAACATTATATATATATCTCCACTTCCGTACTTCTTTTTACACTAAGACAAAGACAAATCTGGAGTTGTCATCATACATAGTTTATTATTTTACTGGTCCGGCCCACTTAGGATCATATTGGGCTGTATATGGTACTTGAACTAAAATGACTTTGACAAACATCCACAAATACATCCACGGATGGCCACAGAAACAGAGCTTCCCCTAAACTTCGAGTCCAACCATAAAAAACAGCCCCCGCCCAAAAAATATGTGGACTATAGCTGGCAATAGAGCAAAGATTTACGGTCATATGTGACAATCTCCTCTCCATCCTCATCCTCCGTGGCTTTGTTACTGATGAGCACGAAGTCCCTCTGGTGGCAGTTGGCACAGCCCAGGTAGTTCATCAGGTAAGATCCATTTTCCAGGCATGTGTTTCCCTGAGGAGGACCAGAGCACAGCCAAACTTCTGACACCAGTACGTCTTAACAGTTAGCTTACTTGGCTACCACATAAATAAAGGTTGGATATCCGGTTGAATATAAAAGTTAAATTTCGTGTCCCAAATCAAGAATTTAAAAAGTACATCCCGATTATTCAACTTACCCGGTCCGGGTACTCTTTTTGCACGCAGCCGTTACACATTTTGACTTCCTAACCATAAAAACATCTAACTAAAGATGCAACACTCCTCTTCCGTTCCGCACTGGAAAGTGGTGCCTGCATGATGTCAGATCTCTAAACCACTGTACAATGAAACTGTCACACTGCGCGCTTTGCATGTCTTTTGGAGATCTATAAAAATGGCCGCCGTTAAACTTCCGGTGATTTCCTCAACAATCGATTGGCCGCGTGCAGGACTTAACATCAGACGTAAGTGACGTTAACAAACATGGCAGTTCAACAGTAGTGAAATCCTTGTTGCCGTGTGAATGTTTGAGGTAACTATAGTCTTTTTATAGTTTCCGTCTCGCTTTTATTCAGTATAATCGGTTAAAAACTTTTGTTAATTATTTGTTGCCTGTAAAACTATGAAATAGGGTTACGACCTTTTTTAAAATGTAAGTTAACCAGAAGCTGTTTGCTAGTTGGCTAGTTCACCAAGCTAGCTTACAAGGAACCACGTTGAGCTGCTATATAAGCTGAACATATATATACAATATAAGAATGCATTGTAGTACTGGTTATGATATATGTAGTGAATTTGCACTAACGTCTCTACACTGAGTGACAATTAAATCATGCTGTAATCGTAAATCTCATCTGTTGAGATGTTGAGTCTCTGAGGTCAGCTGAAGTTGTCTTATTTTATTGTCTTTGCCTATTCTTAATTCAGCTATGAAAATATGGAAACGGCTCAAGTCCCTTCAGAGACTGTTAAACGCACAGTGAAGATAGAAAACAAATCGTCATCTTCCAAGAAGCCAAAAATAACCTATTGCATCGTGTGTCGCACATCATATTTGAAACGTGTAAGTTGGTATAACGGTTACATCTAGTCAAAAGCTCAAAGCTGTGCTATGGCCTCCTTGATTATGACAAAACATCTCAATTACAGGAAGCACAAGAGCACGTACATGGCATGCTGCATCATAGTGAACTGGAAACTGTGTTGGGAAAGTAAGTAAATGTTTCACAAATTAAGGTTATTTTATATTCCCCCGAAACACATCGAATAAACTTTGTACTTGACAGTTTGCTGTGATCAAACCTTAAAGAAGAGGCACAATTTAGAAACACAATTGAAACCTTTTAATGTAGACTGTAATATTTCTACTGTAGTGCTGGCACAAGACTCTCTTGGTCATGTTTCTTGCTCACATATTGAAATCGGTTGCTTTACAGTGTCGTATAACCTCTTATGTCTTTTCACAACAGGGTTTCATTTCATAAATGCCAGGCTTGTAAGACCTCTGCCATGGGCTTAAATGAATATGCCCTACACATCTCCACTGCTCAACACAAAGCCAAGTTGAAAACACTGATGCATAAGAATATAAAGCCCCTTTCTGTATGCAAGACTCTAAGCAGAGAGACGATGGCCATGCTCCTGGAGAGAAACAAGATATTAAAGAAGGAGGAGTAAGACTTTCAACTCTTCATCTGTTATTTGGTCATATTTGTATTAACTTTGAAATTTTCTGTTTTCATCTGCTGTAACATATTATTGTCTTTTCATTTTCGAAGGTGTGGCAGTGTGGATTGTTTGTGAATTTACTTGTGAATGTAAACAGGACCTGTTGTACTGTAACTCATATGAATGACTGTCTGATTTTTGTTTTTGTTTTTTTATCACAGGAAAAAAGCTGTGAAAAAGAAAAGGAAGAGAAATAAACAGAAGACTGGTCAGAGAAGTGTAGAATATAACAGAAAAAGTAAAGTGGTGTCCAAAGTAGGGAAACCGGGAAATTCCCAGCATATAATTGTTAAAGTACCACAACAGCTTCAGCAAGCCCATACAATAGGAAGCAACAATGCTATTTATCAAAACAAAGAAAATAAAATGTTGCTCATGCAAAGGCCTCTGAACAGTGACAGTGTAGGAATGGACCAGTTGAGCCAATCGGGCTACCATATGGGGCATTTTGGCAACACTGGTTATAACAGTCTAGAGAGAAAGAATAAAGGTGGAAGCATTGAACAAAATGCTCAATTTTATAAACCATATGGCACTCAAGGAGCTGGTGCAAACATGCAAGGACAATCAACAAGTTATAACAATTATTGGTCAAATGATAGTTCAACAGATATAAACTTTACCACTGATTATTGTCCTCAGACTGAAGCTTTTAGCTTTGACAAGGGTAACGAGCAGAGTCCTCAAACTTTTCTTCCAGAACAAAAACCAGCTGCACCTTTTGGTAACACTGACAAGGACATACCTGTCATAGCACGTACTGGAAGGGAAGTAGATGTCAGTGTAATGATAAGGCAAGTCAGGAGAGCCCTGGGTGTAAGGGAGCCCTGCCGAGCAGATCGTGAAGCCCAGAGGAAGAATGCTGAAAAATGCACTGCCCAGCAGACTGGAAGTGTTACAGTGCAGCCAGCTGGGCCTTCCATTAGGAGCAGCACCAAGGAGACAACACCTCATGCCAGCACCTCTGCATCTACCTCTTTGCAGTCTCCAGAGGTAAACAGAACACTTACAATTACACAAGGAAGTACCCAGCAGTCAACTGGCTGGGAAAGTGGTTTGGAGGCAGGAACTGTTTTTCCGAGTACATCCAGTGATCTCAACCCGAGGAACACTCAGAAGGTTCGCATTGCCCACAAACCACGCAGAACAGCCCAAAGGGATAAGGGGACTGGGCCCAATCAAACCCTGCAGAAGTTGCTCGGCATGTCAGGGGTCAGGAGGAAGCCAGACTGGAGGATGATTTATGAGAGTTCCAAGAAGAATAAGAAGACAAATGAAGGCATACCCAGGTGAGAGAGTCATAATAGGGTAAAGGAAATTGGAAGGAAACCGTACTGAATTTGCTCTTAATGAGAAGAATTTTGTTGAATGCTTGTTACTTTATAAATCTTCAAATGTATTATTTTAAATGCATTACGTGCTTAGTTTTATTACCCCCAGCCAACTCTGGCCAGAAGGGCATTCACAATGATGTAATCGCATTATCTGAAGAACGCACTGAGATATCTGCACCAAATTTATACTGTGGATGCATCTTGGCAGGGAGCAGAAGCCTATTGATAATAGGTCACCCATAGGGCCGTAACTTTCACCAGAACCTTACACTACATTTGGCTGAGCGGTAAACTTTTACAATGGGAGCACAGGCGCAAATAAAAAAATTAGGAGCACAGAAAAAAACTTAGCACAATTTTTTTATAGATTATGGTGCACTTTTATTAGAAACGTCAAATCACTGTATACACCTGCCACCAGGCGCACATAGACAATTTCACACTCTGTATTTGATATGTCTGTATCTCCATCAATGAGAACAGCAAGGTACTTTTCTGCTCTTAATTTTGCAGCCAGGCCCTCTTTCAAAAGATCAGCAACTTGCTCAATCATCTCTGCACACCCGTTAGAATAAAAGCAGCAACCTTACCAACCAAAACCCTATAAGATTTTAGAGTAAGTTCCATTCCTTTTACTTAGGAAACTTTACTTAGCCTAGTGATTTTAATGAGAAACATGGTCTTCATGTGCATTTTAAAGAAGAAAATGAAGTGATCTTTCGCTGAAATATCGTTCAAGTGGACTTTATTATGTAAATTTGCTCTTTATTAAACAATCACTTCTAAGAGGATTTAATGTAGTTTTGAAAAGGAAGTATTCTTAAGCAGCATAGCTCGAGTGGGAGTGGGTTGGACTAGGATATACCCACAGGTGGTGTTCGGCCGTAGCCTAAGAGCCTATCTGTCCACCCTGTGCAATTAGGCCTACAGGCTATTAATCATAATGGTAGCCTGGTTGAGATAGTAATGAATAATAACACCAGGCTGATAATGCCAAACATCATGCCTCCCCGACATGATTGTCACACGTGGGGTTAATGTCCACACCGTTCTTGTGCAGTGTCATAAATGATCCAAACTTAACGAACGGCTCCTCCTCCTTTGTAATGAAGTAGGATGTTCATTTTAACTCTAAACTGCCTTCGTTTCTCTTCCTCGGAAATCATCACTTGCTTTTCCAGTCGAGGCTTGTTTGTGTCTGGTCTCTGCAGATCATATGCTGCTTGGATTGGTTGTGTTTGGTTAGACACAAACGCCGAATTACCCGCTCGCTTCTGCCCTTTGCAGTATTTACTGAACATAAGATAGTCTTGTAGTTCTATCCAAGGGAAGACTTTGATCCAATCTGATCAGAACTTGTAAGTCTCGCTAGTTTAGCCGCTAACTCTGGTTCTGCATTTGTCAAAGTGTCATTTACCTCAGACTCTGAAGCAGCTCCTACTCATTTCTCTCGCCAATTTCCTCTCCCTTCTTCTTAGTTATTCTCTTTTGTAAATAGCTCTCGGTTTTCTTCATTGTCACTGTGGCTTGCTTCAAATCCCACTGTTTCATCTGCTATTAATAACGAGGTGTGGAACTTTACCTCAGTGGATTTGAGTGTAACCCTGTTTACGTCTTAGGCCTAGATGGTCTCACCGCCTTCTACAATAAAAGAGCCCGAAGAAGAGCCAGCTCGGAATAATTTAGTTCATTGTAAGCTAGAAAAAATGGGGATCAAGCCATCTTCAAATCTTATATTTTTGGAGAAAAATGCGAATTAAAGGTAAAATCTGTGCTCGCACTCTCATTTTTTTTCTCTACTCGCACCAAATTATTTTTAGGCGCATATGCGAGTAAAACACTGTCTGTTCAGTCCTGATATATTAAAAGTGCTCTGCACACTATGTTGAATTCTAAATGGATATTGACAATGTAGTGGCTTTACCTTTAGCTGCTACTATGATGTGAAAGGGTTCAACCTGTGGGATTTTCGACGCGTTTGAATGAATGTCCGGATAGTTTTTTGACAAAGTTCGAGTCCTACAGTTCAAAACAGGTCACAATTGTTTTTCCAAAATATTCTTCAAACAAAACAAGATGTGCCTCTTCACATACAAACTGAACACTTACATTCACGCTGTAGACTCATGGTCATAAAATAGTTTGGGGCTCTGCTTACATATGAACTGTGTGTTATGGTAATCACCAGCCACATCCACTAAACAAATATTAAAAGGTCAAAAAGAGGAATTATCAAAAATGGATTTTGGCTCCTACAGACAGAGTTTTTAATGTGTCCAGTGACATCACACTGAGGACAATATTCCAAGTATTGATGGGAAATCTATTTAATTTCAAAGCATTAAAAAATTTGCAATTGCCATTTACCTTTAGTTTTAACATACTTAAATCTTTTCCTACACTGCAGATTATTTCAGTCCTTTTTAGTCTACATCATTCCACTCTTGTCTTTTATTGGATCCACAGAAATGTTTTTGTCTGTTCATTCTTGGTTACAGGTTTGGAGCTGAGCTGTCAGGCTCTTCATCTAATCCTGAAACGTTCCTTCAGGCAGAGGACGGTGCTTTGCCTCTTTCACAGGGCTTCCACTGGGAATCAATCCCAGACTGCCATCCTGTTCCGCACTTATCTCCTCCACCACAAGAATCTGTGAATAACAGCTCTAACACAGAGACTGAACAGAGTTCTAGGATGCAGGAGCCTTTGGAGGAGCCGCCTTTAGCACAGGAGGGCAGGAGAAGTCACAGTGGACCAACAGTTTCTGTAAAGTTAGAACAAAATACGGATCAAAGGGAGAATGGAGAAACCTCCACTGCCAGGAGGAGGAGCCATAATGTGACAAGAGTAAGGACATTAAACTCAACATAGGACTGAAACTTCCAGTTACCAAAAGTGTTTACATTTCTGTAATGCTGGTACCTTTTTATGCTCTTACAGGCTGATGAGGTTTCCAATGAACAGCCAAACGTAAAAAAGAAGAAAAAGTCAAACGGTAAATGTGAATCATTATGTACTGACTGAACAAAACCATTACATGTGCATTTTCATTTTGCAGTTTGTAACAGATTGTGCAAATATCCCTCAGTTTTCATCATTTGAGCATTGAACATATAATATTGAACATTTTTATCTGTTTCTTCCTTATAGACAAAGATCAGTTGCACCAGCTCTACACTGTTTCTCTGAGAGAGGAGGAGCTGAACCACCTGTTGCAGAATGTGGACAAATCGATCATCCAGGCCCGGAATGCTTTACAAACCTTCGTGCTACTGAGGGAAAAGGTGGCACCATTAATGTGGATAAGATTTTTCAAGAATTAACATTTACTGTACTACTGTGTGATTACTGACACTTCTTGCTTTTGATATTTTTAGTACATTACTGAAATGAACGGTCTCAGAGCCAAGCGCATCCAGATCCTGCAGGGGATGCGAGGTACAGTAGATACTCAGTTATGCTAAAACTTATATCTCTAGACTGGATAAACATTGAGCAGTGTTTCCCATACCATTATACTGGTGGGTGGGTGGGGGGTCACCAAGGATGCTTCGATTGCCCCACTCAGATGTTTGTCTTTTTTTTTCCTCTTTGAGCTGGAAAATGGCTCTTGGGATTGTGTAGTTTGCTAGTATGCATATCTAGATGACCTCTTATTTCCTACTCTTTTAGATGGGTGCTCTGGAGCCTCTCCTGCAGAAGAAGCCACCACTTCATCATTTGGGGCCATACCCACGTCCCTTCCCTCCTGCAGTGCCTATCCCTCCCTCAGTCACCAGCCTCTTCCACACCAAGTGTCTTCCATCAGTCAACCTCACCCTGTGCCGGCTGCATCAGTAAAGCAAGAAATGCACCAAAAACCATTAAATGAACAGGCTTCCCAAGTACCTCAAAACCCACTTCTGCCCACGTTTCCCTCTATTCCCACACCTGCTGCTCCCATACCACCTGCTGCTCCCATACCACCTGCTAAACAACTCCCAGCAGAATGCACGGCTCCCACAAACGTGCCACCTTCTGTTGAATCATCTGACAAAAAGCTCATTGAAAGTGATGCGACAGAAACAGAAAATACAAATGGCCCCAAAACAGCAGCAGAGAAGTCTGTCTCCACAGATAAAAACAGATCTACTGCAGCTTCAGACAAAGATGCAGGGAATGAGAGTGATGACTCCGTAGAACTGATGGAGCCCTCCAACCAGGAGGTCATCAATATCGATGAATCCGACGAGGACTCTGCTGAGACTCCCCAAACTGTCTCAGCCCAGCAGGAACTTCCTCAGAACTCCGTCAGCGTGGACTTCAGTTCTTCAGGCACACAGACGTGTCAGCAGAGTGAAGATGAAAGGTGAGCTTTACTCTCGTAGGATCATGTTTGTAGGACTGTCCCCTGACTCTTAACAGAATGGGATTTGGCTGTTCAATATAAAGATTTGTGTTTTTTGTTCATGTAGTTTTCTTATTAATCTGAGTTTCACAAGTTTCAGTGATGATTTCAGCCACATTAAAAGCAAATGCAAAGTCATAGGGATTAGCAATGTGGTGTGAGGGGTTTGAGTTTTAAAAGCAATGCTTCTTCCATCCCCTTTTCATACCATGTGTTTATAGGAATGTAATTAATAGTAGTTAATTTTTTTATAGATAAATTATAGCCATAGACTGTACATCAAATGTCTTGAGTAATAAACATAGAAACAATCTTGGTAAATGCAAGTTACAACTGTAGAAAAGAATGCTTCCAA
The DNA here is from genome assembly GCA_029814465.1 of Ostorhinchus cyanosoma. Taxonomy (NCBI): domain Eukaryota; kingdom Metazoa; phylum Chordata; class Actinopteri; order Kurtiformes; family Apogonidae; genus Ostorhinchus; species Ostorhinchus cyanosoma. The sequence continues at coordinate 25,930,777 of JAPTYQ010000017.1, read as the reverse complement.
AGAATGAGGGAGACATGGGAAATGGATTTGTGTATGACATAACTTTTCTCTGTAGAAGCTGAAAATGTCCTGGAAAATTATTTCAGGGAAAGAGTGGGAAACCTGGAGTGGTGTGAGTTTAATGATATTAGTGAGAAGATCCACTCAGGACATAAGGATCATAACTTACATGGACTAGTTTGTACACATCAGGGGTTTTTAGATGGTCCATATTAATGTCTCAACCACAGGAACAACCTCATCTGCCTGTTACAGACTTTCTGCTGCATTCATGCACCTCATGAGCCTCTGCAGATCAAAATTTGTGAAGAAGTCCTGATAGGCTGTCTTACACCAATGGGGGGGCAGGACATAAATGCTTGACTTAACACATATAACGGTTAATAAAAGGATGGATTTAAGTCCTTGACTACCAGGATGGAAGTCTTACATGAATAACTTGGAAGCACATGTGAAATGACTTTCCTTTTATTCCTTTCAGAAAATTTGTGGCTCCAGATGTGTCAACAAAAGATGGCATCTTGCTTTCAGGTCAGTAACATTTCTCCTCAGTGTAGGTTCAGATTCCACTAGGTTTTATTTATTTGGAATGCACATAGAAGATTCATGGAACCTCAACAAACAGTTCGGCAGATGCAGCAGACGTGCTCCATTATGTGCTTTTAGCAAAACACATATTTACTGCACTGCAAAGTTGATGATACGGATGTAGATTAATTGTTATTTGCTCAGGTTCTGGTGACGTGGAGGGTGAGGAACCGTCTGTCGGAGAATTTTTAAGTCACAGCGGACCGGTCCATGGTCTGCAGGTTCACGAAGGCCTGTTGTACACATGTTCAGGGGACAACACAGCACGAGCCTACAATCTAGTGGTACAGTATTCAGAACTGAAGTATATTCATAGATTAGTTTAAACAGTGTATGTGTTGACAGTCAAGTATTGTCTTAGATTTTCATGATATATCAGTTTTCACAAAGAAATGCCAGAAATAACCAGGTCCCTTTTCAAAGCAGTACATTTGCTTTCAGACCAGGGAGTGCCAATCTATATTTGACGGTCACACAAACAAAATCAACTGTTTGCTGGTGGCGTCCTACCAAAACAAGCTGCCACGTCTGTACACGGGATCCAGTGACCAAACCATACGCTGTTTCAGCATAAAGGTAAAAAAAGTTCAACTAAGATAACTAACATGTTTTAATGTTATTAACGATGTGTGTTCTAACCTTTTTATAAAGGTGTCATTTCGTATCAGTTACAACCCTTGTTTCCTGTTTCACTGTCAGTGTGTGTTGTTTTGTTTTTCTCTGTTTTTTCCATTTTATCAAATAAGTTTTTTCTTTTTATCAAATCATTTCACATTCAGTCTAAGAAGTGTCTGGAGCAGATCTCTCTACCCGACCGGGTTCTGTGTTTGCACATTGCCTGGAACATTTTGTACGCGGGGCTCGCCAATGGATCAGTCACCAGCTTTGATTTAAAGGTGAGTGAAAGAGTTTATTTTAACTCTTACACCCCATTTGACTTACAGTGCTTTCTCCTTCATGACATGTCTTCGCTCATCCTCTCAGACTTTGAAGGAGTTGGATGTATTAGAGTGCCACGGGCCACGAGGCGTGAGCTGTCTGGCCACAGCGCAGGAAGGCGCCCGCAGGGTGCTGCTGGTCGGCTCCTACGACAGCACCATCAGCGTACGTGATGCGAGGAGCGGCCTCCTGCTGCGCTCGCTGCAGGGTCACACCAAAACCGTACTGTGTATGAAGGTGAGGACGCTCTTTTAACAGATGTTTGGAACTAATACTTTACTTGCAGATCATTTATTATAGAGCCATGAAATTAGCATCTCAGTGTTTTTAAGCTCTGTAGAAATCTCAAACACTCTTATACAACTGACTTTCAAATATTGGCACAAACATTTTTTATAATCCTACTCAGTCTAGTGAAAAGTTGTTTTTTATTAGCTGTATGTATTTAATCACAAACTGAAGGCCTTCAGCTTTAAGCCTTCACTTTTTGTTTTCTAGTCTAAATGCAAACTAAGAAAACGTCTGAATCAACACTTCAATGATTAAAGAATTTGTTAGTTGCTGCTTATACTTGTTTTATTAAATGTAGATCAACAAAACTTCAACCTGTATATAAACTGAATATGAAATGATGTATGATTTGTTGCCATCAGGTGGTGAATGACCTTGTCTTCAGTGGCTCCAGTGACACGTCCGTTCATGCGTACAACATCCATGTAAGTGTTAAAGATGGTGGAATTAACCAACACATCGTCTCTAAAATACTAAGAGTTGATGAAAATCCAGATTGTTACAGAATGTCGACAGTGAGTCAAACATTGATGATCATTTGTACACTTTCTTATTGATGTTCGGTTTGTTCATGTGTTCAGCTTTACTTTTATCCTCCATCTTTACTCGTAGACGGGGGAGTTGGTCCGTATCTACAAGGGTCACGGTCACGCCGTCACATCAATAGCCATCTTGGGGAAAGTGATGGTCACTGCCTGTTTGGACAAGCTGGTTCGAGTTTATGAGCTACAGGTATTTAGTGCTGAAACTGAACATCAGAAATGTATTAAAGTGATCCTTTGTAGTATTGACATTCCAAACTGTCATTAGTGGAGGGACATCATGAACCAGAACACACTCATTTAGGTCCATTAAGAAATACTAATTAAACTATGACCTCTGTTTTTTCTTTCTAGTCTCACGATCGTCTGCAGGTGTACGGAGGTCACACTGATATGGTTATGTGCATGGCCATCCATAAGAGTTTGGTGAGTTTTTAATGGCATTGGGTTTAAATCTGAAATGGATTTGATAAATTCACAAGCTCATCTTGCTGTGTTTAATGTTGCTTGTCCGTCACAGATCTACACAGGATGCTATGACGGCTGCGTTCAAGCTGTTAAACTCAACCTGATGAAGAATTTCCGCTGCTTGGTACATTTACACAACCTTCACTTCAAGTCACTGTAACGAATAATAAAAGAATCACCTCATTGTATGTTATTTGTCGTACTCCATCGGTCACTCGTCATAAACTCATCTGGCCTTTGCTCTGTATCCAGTGGCAGAACTGCTCTCTGATCTTCGGCATGTCGCAGCACCTCGTGCAGCATCTCATTCACGATCACACAAACCCCAACCTGCAGACGGTCAAGTGTCGCTGGAAAGGCTGCTCTGCTTTTTTTGGAACACAGCAGTCGGTTTGCCAGGTAATCCTGTCTTTGTTATTCCCAACAATTTGACCTTTGTGTTAGTGGAGTAACCGAAAGATCTGAACATATCAGGACGTGTCAGGACGTATCACTCGTTTTATCTGTTGACGTTTCACTTTTGTATTTTATGTCAAACTGAACCACAAAGAAGACACTCATGTTTGACTATAGAAACATTTATGGTCACAATTTTACTTTGTCACCTTATCTTCATTTACAATTTTAACATTATATTGTAAACAGATTTAAATCCTTGATACTCGTTTGTGTAGTAAAAGAAACACATTTGTATGTAAGAAGTTCTCATTTAATGACCAAAGTATTATATTATTGTCTGCTATGACTAATTTTCATAAGGGTTCGTGCAGGGGTTTGAAATCCTTCAATATGGTTAAATTTCAATTTTTTTTTTTCAATGTTTGAAAAGTGCTTGAACTTTAGATTAAGTGTTTGCAATTATTACTTTGTGATGTGATTTGTGTATTTATAAACTCTCCCAGGTTAAATGACAAAGCCAAAGCTATTTAGAAAGAGGCAATACATAAAATTACCAGGTGCTTTCAGGTAGAGTTCAGGCACATTTTTATCTTAATCTTTGACTCGGTGCCTGAAGAACGTCAAGTGGCTTCCCCTTTTCTAGTATTTTCCTTTAATTCCTCAACTTTTTGTTCTTATAAAACATTTGAGATACTTAGAGCATAATACAATATACATCATTGTGATAAAAAGTGAAAAAATGATCATGAGTGTATGTATTTTACCCCAGGGGTAAGGTGTTGTGCTGGAAAAATGTGAAAATGACAAAATGAACAGTGCTTGAAAAGTGCTTGAATTTGACATTGAAAAATGGGATTAGTAAAATTAGCCAAGTAACCAGTCCCTAGTTACTATATTTTCTCTCTACACTGACACTGTACTCACAACGAATGCGTTTTCTTATACATTTTGTTGATTTTTGAGCTGCTTGATCAGCTTTGACTCGTAGTAAAAAAAAACAGCGGTGTCAGAGTGTGAATGTCTTTTAACTGTCGTCTTTGTGTTTTGTGCAGGAGCTGCCTGAACACGTACAGAGCCACGTAGACCGCGACAGTAAAATGCAGCCTTGAAACATTCATTCATTTTAACACAAAAAGTCATCTTTGTGTTTGAAGTGTTTTTCTTCTTCTCACATATTTTTTTTTTGTGAGAATGGATTATATTTATCCTTGAACCTTTTTTTTTTTTTAATGTGAAGGGATTGAGATGTTCAGTGACAAACCCCACTGTGATGCTGTGTTTTTGGATTCCTTGTGCCTCATTCAAGTTATTAATTGTTCTAAACTATTTTCCTCACCAGTTTTTGTTTAATATTTGCTTTAGGTTTCAGTTCAATCCATCGGTCAGTTTCCATTTCAAACGGTCACTTTTGGGAAGTGACGCGTACTATAAATTGCTCTCTGACACGATTTTGTTAGGATGTTGATTGACTGTGAGGTTCAGAGTTCAGAAGTTCATCATAAGATCTGTTACTTCTGGAAGATGTTAAAGAACATTAACACGCTGGCTATTGCAAATATGATTATCTTCAAAATACCAAATATATTAAAAACTTTAGTCCTAAGGTTGTCCCAACTTTACTTTGAAAAGGACATGATTACCTAGTAGGATGGGGGAAAATGAAAACGATAAAACGGGCTTAAATGAGTTGTAAACTGTACTAACAGAAGTAATTTTTCGTGTACTTGTACCTGCTCGAGTAAAATTCCATTTTTGGAGTAGAATACGTTTCAGGTTTCTGTCATTAAGACTCATACTTTGACTAAAGGGGCGTTGATTGAATATATACATCATATACATCTTAATTTCCGTTCGTTTTCATGGAAATTACATGAGCAAATCCATCAGTTCATTTTCCCATGAGTGTGTGTATAAGACCAGTATTTGTGTGTGATACTGTACAGTATGTATTTAATTTGTTTGATACCTACTGTAAATGTTCAGAAATAAATGACACAGTTTGCATTTTTTTTCCCTTCTCTGTATTTTAAAAACAAATACTTTAAACTCAGGTCTCTTCATCCTGTTCTCGAACTCTTCTTTTTAACTGAATTAACCACATTCTTTAGAAAGGTCAACGTTTATTACAGTGTTGATGAAATTGGACAGAATTGTCTTTCTGTCACTTGTAAAAACTGAAAAATTAGTCACCTGAAGCATATCTGAACTGACAGACACGATGTGACATAAAACCGCAAACTCTGATGTAATAAGAAAATCTGTGCAAAATCAGTCTCTTTGTCTTCACCTTGTGCGGAGATTAAATTAAGGAGCGAAGGAAGGTGACGCTCCAGGACTCGTAACCACGTCCTGAGGCGTCCAGGGGTGGAGTTAGGAGTACATGGTCAGCTGAAGCCACTAGAAAGAGCAAAAAAATAGATTAAATCATGCCTTCAGGGGGATTTTATTGATATGTGTGGGTAGATTTGTCGTACAGTCTGAGAGGGCAGTGCTTTTATTCATTCCATGTTTTCTTTTCTGTCTGTTTTAGTCACATGATCCACACAGGAGTTAGTACTGGATTATTTCTGATGACTTTTAATGGTCTAATATTTATTTCCATGCTTATTTTCCCATTCCGGTTAAAAAGTCAGACTCTAAATTCTGCTGATACAGATTATAAATCATGCTTTAAACATTGATTGGTTTGAATAAAACACACTAAAACCAGGTTACCTCCAGGACGTTTAGTTTAATTATTCCATCTCCGTCTTTGTCAAAGGCGTTAAAAGCTCCTGGAACAGAAACAACGGTGTGACTCCGACAGCCTGGTCGTATTTTCACAGGATCTGTTGTGGTTATTTACTTACTGAACATGCCCTCTAGCCTCACAAAACAGCAGATGTAACTGTCGAAGTCGATGTTCAGGTGTTCGTCTGCGTAACGCATGGCTATGATGTCATATAACTGGTTGTTGAGGTGGAACCCTGAGTGTAGAGGAATTAAAACACATTACAGTTCACTGAAGTTTGCATGAGGTGAGAGAAAATACACCCAAAAATGGGGAAGAAAAGTGAGAATCGGTTAATGTTTGTCACCTGCATCATTGACAGCGTTCCTCATCTCAAAACTACTGATGCTGCAGGTTTTGTTTTTGTCATAACCTCTGAAAATCACCTGCAAATGAGAGGAAACAGACATTCAAACGTAAAAGATTCTATAAAATAATACATGCAGTAAATGAACGGTTGGATAAAACAGACAAACCTGCCACTGTTTGATCTTTTTCCACAAGTGTTTGAACTCCTGCAGGTTCAGTTTTCCTGTTCCATCCGTCTGACAACAGCTCCGTTATGGAAAAAGAAATAATATTCAACAACTTATACAACCTTTGGTGCGTTTGGGGATTTTTAGCAATAGTTTTTTTCAAAGATATAAGTGATCCAAACTTATGTCGACTGTTAAATATAATTTTGATAGATTTTTCAGTGTTATGGATGATTCGCAATTTTATTTAACATTTTTTTTCCCTATACTAATATGTTTAGTCTTAATAAATTGCAAGAATTAAACAGGTTCTGTTTAAATTTTGTGATTTAGGTCATTTTCAGAAAGAAAAATCTTGATTAATCATTTTATTTCCAAGCATTAAATGATTGTTTTTGCAGTTTTTGTGTAGTTTGCTCATCAAAATTAGTTTATATCTCATGGATCTCTCAATCTCTTTAATCATGGTTGTAAGCGCATTTATAATTAATGTATGAAGGAATATTTAATAACTACAAAGTGTATTTAATGGTAAAAAAAAATA
>JAPTYQ010000017.1:25742057-25760630 GCA_029814465.1 Ostorhinchus cyanosoma | reverse complement strand
AAGGGTTAAATAATGGCTTATAAGAGAGTTTAGGAAGTTTCTGGTGGTACTGTTAAAAACATTTCCAACCAGAAATATGACACTTTTCATAACTTTATTTAAAATACAATTACGGTAAATTAAGAAAGGTTAAATATATATGATGATGATAAACAGAGGACGTGTCCATCATCCTGTGGGTCATACAGAAATGCGTCCATTTGTGATTGACAGTTATAGCTTTACCAGGTTTCTAAATGCATCATCAATAAAAACGTATTTCTACTGCAGATATTCAGATTTGCAGTTTAAAGTCCATCTTTTCAGTGATTACTGGGACAAACAAAAGAAAAAAACACTTAAACCCTGTTTTAGTTGGATTTACTGGTGGAATGCCAGCTGAGCAGTAAAGTGACGCAGAGCTGGACCTGCGCCTCTTTAAGCCTAAATCTCCTTATAATCTGCATCACACCTCTGTGGATTCAATAAGTTAACCACTTAAGTTCTAGGCTCTTTATTAGCTTTCTGCTTGAAAATGACATACCCAAAATGAAGAGTTTATCTGCATCTACAAGGTCTATTTGAATAAATTGTTATAATAAACGGAACACAATTTATTCAGATGTATTAGTATTTATGTCACTGACTCAGTAAATTAAGACGGAACACAAGAATAAATAACTGTGATTGTGTTTGGTGTATGTAAAAATAACTTATATGTGCTTGTAGCGGAGTTTGTCCCGTTTAATTTGATGTGCAGTATGACTATATTACTACATAATTAACACACCTTGGGGTTTAACAGGTTAATCACAAATCAAGGTTTGGAGTTAGAAGTTGCCTTAAAGAGTCTACAAGAGGTTTAATAATAAAGTGAAGGAAACCAACAGACACATTTTGGTTCATCAACTGTACCAAACAGCCACATTTTTTTTTTTTTATTTCACTGACACATTGAACAGGTACTGTGGATATACTGTATATATCAAAAACACATCAGCTGACATGTCATATCTAAAATTAAAAAAAACACAACACTTTTTGTTTTGCACACAGAGCTCAAGTCTCCAAAGACGCAGCGTAAAAGTGACCGAACATTACAAATGATGGAACGCATCCCAGCACATATTGCATACACATTGAATTGAGTGAAAATCTAAAAATGCATCGATGGCTCACCTTATAAATCAGGTCTGAGGTGATGTTGGGAGGATTCTTACAATTTCAAAGGCCACTATATGGACTTCAAACAGCCTGCGGAGGACAGACGCGCTGTGTGGTGAGTCGTTACCTACAGTTCTGAGTTTTGTTGGAGTATACCAGCAGGCACCGGTAAGCAGCAAACGGGAGCTCGCACTGAGCTCAAACACCGAGTCCGGGTTTGGTCATGCAAACAGTAGTCTGGAATTTGGTATTAAGCGCTGGTTGAGGGCGGTGTCGCATTAGTTTCGATTGATAAAACCCAATCAGGGAACATTCGCAGGAGTCTGAGTCATTGATTCTAAAAGTCCCCCCGTTTATTCCATTAAAGAGTACAACAGGATCCTCGAGTTACAACCAGAGTAGTGAAGAAACAAGGTAGAAAAACGCAGCACAAGGTACGCGTTTTAACACAGGAACGTATCAGTGTGGACATGGCCTTGGACCACAAGGCAATAAAACTTCAACATAAACATACTCATGTGACTGTGCCATTGGAACAAATTCTTATACACCGTGTCGACTATACTTAGTGCTATAACCACAGCAGTTTATGCATTTAAAAGGCAAGGTGAGGTGTCGAAACAGCGTTTGTATCCAACTAATGACTGCGATAAAGTCTGAGTCAAGGCCAGAGAAAGAGTCCGAGAAGGAAAATCATTATAAAACATCACATTTGAAAAACTGACTACAGCATAAATGGTCTGTCAAAAAATCCAAGACAGAAAATTGCAAAAATGTTTCTATATAATCCAAACTAAGTATTACAAACAGCATCTACTGAGAGAAATAGATCATTTCTAATAACTTAAATACTTAAATTATTATGCAATACAATACTCTTCCATTTGGGGCCAGAGGTTAAGAAAATAGATCTGCTTAAAGCCTACGCATAAAACACAAGGTAGACTCTTTGCAAACAGGTCCATAGGCTAAAACGAAATAACCCAAACGTGTGTGTGCTCTGACTTGCATGTAATCGTTTTGTGTGTCCTTGTGGAGGAGAAGAAAAGCATCTCTGCGTTCCCTTCAGTCCTGCAGTGAGAAGCTTTGGCACAGAAACACCATGGGACGAGATGACGCATCACGACACGGTGCTAATGAGGGACACTCATGCAGGCCTCGCTCCAGTCCGGGAGGAGATAGCGAGGTCAGTGAACCCCGACATGCATCGCCGCCGTACCGCCGGGCGGCAAGAGAGGGTCCGAGTAGCAGAGGAGAGGCCGGAAGGAAGGAGAAGGAGGTACAAGGAGACGAAGAGGGGAGGTGAGGCTCAAAAACAGCAAAAAGGGGAAAATGACGGATGAAAAAAAGGAAGATCGTTTCCTTCCCACAGTCATTTTCCTTTTCTAAAGTCCTGGGCAAAAACAATGAGGGAACAGTTTTCATTATATTTTGTCTTTTTATGTTTTGGTTTATTGAACAGAGGCATGTGAAATGTATCTGTCAAACTTTTTTTTTTTTTTTTTTTATTGGTTTTTCTGAATGGAGTTTTAAAAGTTGGACATTTAGAGGTGAATAATAAAACAAAAGCTCTAATTTTAGTTTGGCTTTACTGTAATTATCTTATCCTTAAACCGCTTCGTTTTACATGTGCATATTTTGATGTTGAATATCATTAGAATTTCGTGTTCTACCTCAATAAAGAAGAGTTTAAAACCACAAATAATCATTGTGACAATTCCTTTTCTTCTTTTTTTTTCTTACCATGGTTTGATAAATACTTTGGAGAGAATTACATGGGCTGATGAAGACCGTTTAGATAAGGTCTTAATCCGAGATGCCCCACTGTTCTGAAGTTAATTAGAATTTTATTAACCCCTGCTTACAGCTTATCTTTAAGAAAGCGCATAAAAGGATGAGTGGAGGGTTTATCTATGCATTTTTGCATAATTGTGGAGGTATGTTTTCACAGAATGCAGCTCAAAGAAACACAAATCCATCTGGACTCACTGATGAAATTAACATACAGTTACAATTCTGCAAATAAACACTTCCCACTTTTTAAAAGGTTTATCTGCAGGACGAGAATAACTATTGTATTCAATCTAACGTTGCCTCGTCTTTCCACAGTAGTTGAGAAATGTAACTTGTAACTAACCGCAAAAATCCTGACATTAACGTCATTTTCTGTGTGTGTAAGTAGGTCAAAAAGGCTTAAACGCATACATAAAGTTTGCACTTTACCGTCATATATCTTACTACCGGGTGATTGGGATAGAATCCAGCGCCCATCAAGATCCTATTGATGATGAAGGTGTATGGAAAATGAATGAATGACTGAATATTTTACCATTATTCAATAAAATATCAAAACAAAATATCCTGAAAACAGGTTACCTATTTATGCCCAGGAGTGAACAGATCAAAAAAAAAAAAAAAAAAAGACCAACATCCTGAACAGATGATCATTTCTGCTGGACATGGTTGGATTCCAGCCTCTCCCCTGGCTCCCACCCTCCATCTCACAGAGACGACTCCACCTCCCTAGTGACGGTGACCTCTGGGGTTGTACGGGGACACACCTGGACGGCGGTCTGCTCCGTACTCTCACTGATCACCTCCAGGGCAGCGGAGGAGGCGGCGGCAGCAGTAGCAGCGGAGGCTTTGCCGTCACCGCCAGCCTTCTTGTCAGAGTTCTGTTTGTCCGCGGAGCCGCAGCACAGCTTCGGAGCGCACTGAGTCCGACAGGAGAGCTCGCACAGGGAGTCTCGAGACTCCGAGCTGAATGTAACAAACTCCGGCTGAATGGTGGTGGCGTGGATGCCTTCATCGTGGAAGAAGTCTTTAATGCGTTTGGCCACCTCCATGTAGGACGTGGGGTCGTGGCACTTGATGTGCGCTGTGGCGATGATGCGGCTGCCGGCCAGCTGCCAGATGTGCAGCTCGTGAATGGCCAGGACGCCGTCCAGACTCAGCAGCCGCTCATTGAGTCGGTGCATGTTGATCTGCTTCGGTACGGTCTGAAGCAGGATGAGGGCCGACTCCTTCAGCAGCGGATAGGTGGTATACAGCAGGATGCACACCATGATGATGCAGAGGGTCGGATCCAGGTAGAGAACCCAGCAGGGGCCGGCCCTACTCAAGGGCGACTTAGTGGGACCCTCCTTCAGGTCCACCACTGTGTGATTAATATGCCGGTGGTCCGTGATGTGGCTGTTGACACATGGATTCTCACAAGACTCATCTGTGCACGGTTTCCATACTAAATAAAATATTATAGCGTTGACCACCACGATGACGGAGCCCAGGGCGTCGCCGAGCACGTGGAGGAACACACCACGCATGTTGAGCTGCGAAGATGAGTCGTGGTCATGGTCCACCTCCTCATAATGGGTGTTGCCGTTCATCTGCACCTCTGTGCTGTCTTTACAGCTGATTTCTGAAGATAGAGAGGAAGAAGTTGGTTTGGTTTCTTGGAAACAGATTTATAGGATACAGGACTGCAAGATATAGGCTATTGTGCGATAACAGAAATGTGTAACAGACTAAGCTGTTTTGCCAAATGCCACAGAAGAAGAGAGTGATAAGAAAACAGAGGAGGGGAAGGAAAATACAGTGCAGCTGGAATCCCATTTGGCCTCGGTTTTGAGAGAATGTTAGTTTCACTGTTTTGAGCCTTTTATTGTTTTTAATTAAGTTTTGTCTCATGCTGTTTTTGTTTGAATGGAAAATCCAATAAACAAAGGAAATCAAATGCGATGAAGCATGGTCTGATTATTTGAGACCAATCAATAATTGAATTATAGATCAGCTACTGCTTTGTTACATATAGTGCACCGATATCACCCACCCCCACAGAAATAGGGTAAAAAAATATTTTAAAAACACATGAAGTGATGCTGCTTTGACAAATTACAGCCAAATCATCTGCAATATGATAAAGAGGAAATGCAGATTTGTTAGAGATTAATCAGTTGTAACTAAATTTCAATCACTTGTGAAAGTGAAGTGAAAGCTACAACCTCAGGAAACTATTAACAGGTGACGGGTGGAGTTCCTTTCAGATATAGATGGCCTGAGGACAGTTGACTGACAAATGAGCAGGTTTCAAACATCATATTGGGAATATTTTGACACATTTTTCTTCCAATACAAGTAACACATTTGGCAGAAATTGAAATTTTTTTTGCCTTTAAATGTTACTACCAATTTGTAAGTCAGACACAATGTTTTATTAATAATAATATCACATATTTTATCCTTAACAGAATTTGAAGGTCCCTCCATTTTGATATTTTTAGTTATTTTTATAGCTTGTTCAGCCCCATTTCCATTTGAGTTACATCAAAATGACATATTCATTATTTCTGTGCTAAAAACACTCAGAGATTCTGAAATGATTGAATGTCGTGTCTGTGGAAGGCAGACCTTTTGCTTGAGGCTACGAAGACAAGTCATAACATATCGCCATGGTGGGTTATGGAAAGGGGAAGCATGAGGGAGTTTCAACACCACAAAACACTCCACAGGAACTTCAATTAAAGATATTTAATTAGTGACTGCAGTCAGCGCAGCAGTGGATACAGCACTGAGGGAATGGCACCTGAGCAATGGCTGCTCTGTTCATCCTGGGACACGGCTGGTCGGGTCATTCATCAACAGCTAATGGTGAGGCAGGGGCTGTCTGCTGCACTGTTACACTGATGTATGACCCACTAACAGCGATCAGTGCATGGAGCTTTTGGGTGGGGGGTGTAATATAGTATCCATTTATTGAAACTGGCAGGGTCTAACAGTGTGGGGGAGAAATGGCCTTTTGTATGTGTTTAACCCTTCGCAGGAGGAGGAGAACAGTATGTGTACCTATGAAAGATCATTTGAAATGAGAAGTTTCAAGACTACAAGCACTCATCAACATTTAGTCCTTCACCTTCTATGAAAAATTAGGAACCTCTAAATATACAAACATTGCATATCTGAGGTCACAGTTACTTCTGCAGTGTTTGTGTCCAACTTTAGGCACTGAACTTCCATATCACCCTCAATCTTAAATCACATTTGGTTCAAAAATATTTGGGATGCCAAAAAAGCAAATATATTTCTCTTTATATTCAGATTTTCTCTGAGTACAAAGGAACTTTATCCCTTTAACAGATGGACTTGAAAAAACTTTGAAAATGTCAATCTTTTCACAGTGAAACACAAAGTTCAGAGTGAATGCGTGTTTCCGAATCTGTGAAATGGCAGTGGGGCTTCACACATTTTGATGCATGTGACACTTCCTGTTGCAACTTGTCTGCAACAGTCTGGTGAGGTTATGTTGGTGATAGAAGTCAGACTTCACAAAGCTGAAACCTGAGGCTTCACCTGTTTTATGTCACTGAACGTGGCCACGTTTCCAAGGATAGAATGACCCAACACATATCTGATAACAAACACGTCTGAAAATCTCTGCCAAACAATAAAGATTAGTCACTCGGGCAGTGTTTCCTCGGGACAGATCTTCCTTATGACTAATTATGCAACCAGGCCTTCAACACAGCAGATCAAATCAGGCATATGCTGCCAGCTTAAATATTAGACATGAATGGGGCTGAATCTGTAGTATTTTTATACACACAAACACACACATCCATAACACTCACCATTCCTCCTTCTGTCTGAGTTCACTTCTCCTGGGCTGTTGTGATTTCCCACTAAGTTGTTGGTCTCCTCTCCTGAAGACCCATTCCCAGCCTTTTGGTTTTTACCCCTCTTGCTCTTACTCCCATGGGAGTGACCTCCGTGGGAGTGTCCGTGACCCCCTCCACCGTGTCCATGGAACAAACAGAGTCCGAGCAGGTTGATGAGGAGCCCCGCGGCTCCGACCCCTGCCACCACTGCGGGGCCCTCGATCTCATGAGGCTCAGTGAAGCGCTCGATAGCCTCGAGAACGATGGTGAAGCACAGAGCCGTGAGGAAGACGGCGTTGACCAGAGCCCCCATCACTTCCGCCCGGATCCACCCGAAGGTGTTTTTGTTTGTCGCATGGGTTTTTTCTGCGAATCGTACGGCGACCAGAGCCACAACTAACGCTATGACATCCGACAGCATATGAAAAGAGTCCGACAGCATCGACAGAGATGAGGTAATCCGACTGACCACCACTTCCACTATGAAAAACCCAAAAGTCAATGAGAGCATGCATAGCAGCCGGGCACGGTTGGGCTCACAGGCCATTTTCCCTTTCACACACTTACAGAATGGAAGTAACGGTGGAAAAGCGTCTTCTCAGGAGGACATGGGCTAGCTAGCTGTCCGGTTTAACTCAACTCCCCGCTAATGACTTAGGTTAAGCTAGCTGCTTCCCTGAGACAATACGATCCAAAGCTAACGACGTCTTCATTCACTACAGTAATCCAAACACGGCAGCATCACTCGACTAATAGTCTTAAACACAAGTAGAATAAATCGGAAATACGACTTTACTTATGTGTCCTTTAAACACACCCTGGTAGATCCCAGCATATTTCAGATGTTTGCCGACGAGCCACTGGTTTGCAGACGGCTGAAACTTTGCACCCGAGCCGGTAAAGTTTTCACACGGAACAAACCCTGACATATACACGCCCCGCTTGACTTCTATTGGTGGACGCGCTACGAGGTGCAGTGTCATTGGTTACATTTTGCAACTCTCGCAAGTAGGCGGAGCAATCAAGACAGACAACAGCGGTTGCTACGCACGCTAACGGCCTCTGTATTCTCGCGATAGTGTCCTTATGTCAGTATTTGAAAGGATAATACGCAGAAATTCTCATTTTCTTGTGTAAAGAACTGTTTAAGCTTCTTGTTTTACCGTAAATGTCCTTGATTTATGCTTATTTTTTCCTCAAAATAATTATTCTAATAAAATTCTATCACTGTTTATCACTTTGAACATCTATAATGTACACACTTCAGCAAGCTTAGCTTTCTGGTCTAATAGGGGTATAAGAATTCCTCCTTAGCTTTTGCTTTCAATTCCTATTTTGAGAAATAATTAGTTTTGCTTTCTCCTTTGAAAACTGGCTATGTTGACATTGTCTTTTAGGCCTTTTATGTAATCAGTTTTGAATTGACGGTCCAGTTTAATCCAATCACAATATAAAAAAAAAATAATGTCCCTTTTAATTATAATCTGCCATTAATCAAGAGCAGATTAGTTTCAGGTGAGAGAGCTTGTTGCTGTGTTGACTGTGGAAATTCCTTTGGCTTTGACTATCACTGAGAAACTGCTGACCTCTTGTGGAAGCTTTTAGTCTTTGGAAACAGAGCTCACATCTGATTTATTCTTTCCAGCAGGGTTTTTGAACCAGAAAACAAAACAAAAATGAAAACAATTACTCATTGCATAGTTAAACATCATCTTCCATCACAGGTTCAGTGGTTCTTTATAGATAGAATTCTAAACAAATTTTTCTGTCAGAGATCCTCCTTTTTATGCAAGTTATATCAAGAGTATAGAGCACAATCACAATAGCTGCCTAGAAAAACAGTTACCCACACATCAGTTACATTAAAAATCTTGCAGCCACAGTAATACAGCACTTCAAGTCATTTGGCTTCACTACTAGAACAGCTACAAATTAGATATTTCTTAATTTACATCCAGTTGTTATGACTCATAGCCTTTCAGAACCTTTTGCCGTCTACTGATCAGCGGATGCCAAGTATCTGTCTGCTTTTAAACTGACAGATCTTTTCCACATCATTCAGAGTTTGTGCACGCAGATTGGCCGCCTGCAGCCTCCTCAAAATCAGCTCGTGGGGTGTAAGGCTTATTTGACTGTCCGGCGTGTGGTTTTCTTTGCTTTCACCAGCAAAGTGCACCTTCTTCTTGCCAGGCGAGACGTTCTCTGCCATATCTAGAACCAAACAGTCAGGAGTTATAACTAAACCTGGCAAACTGCATTAAAATTCTGATTTATTGGTGTATAGGTACTTTATTGAAACATGATATGACACATAATAAAAACAGGCTCAGTGATTTTCTAGTAGGCCTGGAGGTCTTCTTCTGATTCCCATACCTATGTCTTTAGCATGGAAAGGTGCCAGGCCCCTCTGCTGCTGTAGGCGATTGTAATTCTTCAGTAAACTCTCTGCTCTGAAATAGAAGATCACAACTAGGTTAAACAAATCAAAGACAGATGACAAAGACTTTCTGTTTACTCTTCCATGTTTTACCTGATGAGCTTTTCATTTGCCAGTCGTTCACGAGCACAAAGCTCCTGCTCCCTTTCTGCCGAGAAAAGACAAAGAGTTGGATTTTTTTTAAGCAACTTTTCGATAATATAGCAACAAGTTCAAAGGTCAGGACTAAACATTGCAGGTGTGAAAACGCCCTTAAATATATGTTTTCAGCTACAGTGAAATTGTACGACACACAATGTCCCAATAAATGACATTATGGCTATTATTAACATGTTATTTCTCCTAATTAGGTTAAGAATGAAGTATATGTGGATTATCACCAAAGCACGTACTCAAAATAAAAATGATGCCTGTAATGCTTATACACAGCTATTAATCTCAACTATAAGCAGCTTAATGAAGTTCGCTGCAATTGCGACCTGCTCTAAGCTCATTTCACTGGGGTCAAGTTGTGTTGTAGGCAGGCTGTAGTTCACTTAAACTCCGACCAGGTTTGGCTTTGAGGCTTCTCAGGCACAACGTGGCGAAAAAAGAAACAACACACTCACGCTCCAGCCTCTCCTCACGGTCCTTCAGTGCCTTTTCTCTGTCTCTTAATGCCCGTTCTCTGAGTCGGAGCTCAGCGTCAGAGGGTGTTGGTGACTGAGTGGGCTTCTGAACAGGACAGTCTTCTGACCTCCTTCGGATCCTTTCTTGAGCCCTCCTGTGCTCCTCAGTGACTGCTTCAGCCAACAGGCTGCTCTGCAGGATGGACTCTACAGAGGGCCTCAGATAATCCTGTATGGTTGAGTGAACAATAGCCATAAATTCTTAAACCATAAATGTGCCTTTGGAGATTCATTCACCCGAGTTATGGCATATCCTATAAGTTCTTAGATCCAACTGGATTTCTGACCTTCAAATTGAGCATTTTGCTGAGGAGAGTGTTCAGTTCCTCAGAGTATCGATATGGGATTCTTCTGAACTTCCCCTCTCTGATTTTCTCTGCCAGTTCTTTCTGGTTGTAAGCAGTGAAGGGTGGACTGAATGAAGAAAAAAAGATAACCAGAAAAATTAAGCTCCATGATCAATAAAGTCTGGAGATGATAAAACAACTGAGGAAACTTGTTTAAGAAGAAGAAAATCAATTGGAAAACTCACGATAAGGCACAGAGTTCATATAATAAACACCCAAGAGACCAAATATCAGACTTCTCATTGTAGGACATCCTGTTTATCTGTTCCTGAAAAACAAAACGTGGAAAAAATTAGGGAAACATGTGAAATGTGGCTCAATATTTAAAATTTAAGGTCAAGAAGTCAACTAAGGATAACCTAAGGAGCTCAGAACCAAATGCAAATAAACAAATTCTTTGAAATAACACATACAAACTTCATTAAATAAATATGTCACGAGATCATAATAGTGCAGATATTTTAGCTATTTTAAAAGAGTCCACCTCAGAATTTTCATGGATTTCTATGTCCATATTCATTACTTCCAAAGAGCACGTCAAATAAACTGATTTGTGTCCAGGATGTGCTGTTATTTCTATATATCTATAGTGAGATAAAAAGTTACTAATTGTGAAGAAAAAAAACAGGTGGATTAAAACACTCACTGGAGACATGTAGTAGGGTGTCCCAACAAACGTCTTTGCAAAACTTGTGTCATGGTTCAGGATCCTTGCCAGGCCAAAGTCACCCAGCTTTATATTCTGTCTGATGTCGAGGAAAATATTTGCTGGTTTCAAGTCTCTGTGAAGAACTGTGGCTCTGCCGTCGCTGCGTCTGTGACACTCCTTCAGGGCTAAAGTGAGCTGAGCCATAACTCGCAAGATGAACTGCTCCTCTAAATACCGCCTGCAATGGTCAAAACAGCTTTAAGCACGTAGGCAGGGGTGTAAAACATACAGCCCACAAAAGTGTCCAATTCAGCCTGTGGGATGAATTTGTAAAATACAAAACTTATATTGAATACATTAATACTTTTAGTTCAGGTGCCACGTGGCCCAGTGATCTCAAGTGTGTCTGCTCAGTAAAATAAAAACATACCCTACATGTGCATTTGTAATTCACATGTGTAAACTCTAAGCTGAGGCGTAATATTGTTAAAATTGCAATCATTTTACCAGTTTTCCTTTTTTCACTCTAAAGCAAAGAGAAAAGTTTAGAGTTGTCAGTATTTATAGGTTATTATGTTGTCAGCCCTGGCTTAAGTGGCTGGAGAGTCGGCTTGTGACTGAAGGGTTGCCGATCTGACTCCCCAAACTGGCGGAGAGCTGTTGGCTGATGTGCCCTTGAACAAGCCCCCCCCATGCAGTTTGTGTGATGCACTGATGTGTTAAAGGCAGATGACAAATTTCAGTGTGTGGGGCATGTTTACGTGTGTGACAAACTATTGCAGACAAAATAGTCTATTCTATTTGATTCGATTATTTTACTGATCCAGCCCATTTCAGATCACATTGGACTGTATGTGGCCTCTGAAATAAAATGAATTTGACACCCCTGCTTTAGAGACATAAGTACACAACATATATTTTTCCTGTTTACAAATCAGTCACCTTTCTTTGATGCATCGGGTGATGAGACTGGACAGATCCCCACCCTCACAGTACTCCATGATAATGTACAGAGTGGTGTTTGTCCGGTCGATGATACGGTCATAGTACCGCACTATGTTTGGGTGTTTCAGCTCTCTTAAAAGGTTCACCTCTGACACAAGCATCTGTTTTTCACTCTCTGCCATTGTACCATAGTCCAGCTCCTTCCATACGAGGATCTAGAACAACAAAAAAAATTTTTTAACTCGAGGAACAGAGGTCAAAGGTTAAACTTGTGTAACTTTGTCTATAAAAGGCTCTCAAATGTGGAACACACTGCTGACAGAAATAAATTTAACACAAGACGTAAACACAAAGACAAAAACTGACTCAAGCAATGATTTTAATGATTTTGATTTTACTGTAATTTAGACATTTAACATATGCTGTATTCCTATACTGTTTGTGTGTGTGTGTCATTTTATGCAACTTTAAATGTTCTTTTCTTTCTCTTTTTTTATCGACTAAAAGCCTGACTAAGGACTGGAGATGGAGACTAGCAATAGCCATTCATCTCTTTATGTGAATCATCAGTAGCTTGTTTGGAACAGGTAGAAGTTATACTATGTAATTTTAACTGTACCTATGAAATAAACATTTATAAATAATAATACCAAAAAAAAGTTTCATTATTTGTACAATTGTAATGGGAGCCAGTGAGGGGAAGCTACTGCAACCATTCTCTGTTTGCTTAAAACTGGCCTGTCATTTTACATAAAGTAAATTAATTTCCACTACAGTTGATTAAAATTACTGTTATTGTGTCACTAACTGGCATGTTACGTTATGAATTTGTCTAAACATTTTTGCTATTAATACACAGTGCTTTGGGGCAGAAAACAGACATTTTTTTACTCACTTTCCCGTCAGATTTGCGTCTTATTTTCTGGCATCTTCCGTAGGATCCAGAGCCTATTGTGTACAACACCTCATAATCATCAACACAAGACGGCATCTTCAACTTCAGCCAAACAACCAAAGGTACTAGCTTAACTGTGCTAGCAAACTGTGAATGTTCGGCTAGCTTTGGCGATTAAAACTAAACCACCGAGGTTTGTGGTTCAGGTTTTTGCGTCTGTGTCTCTGTTGTTCCAGTTAAAGAGGATTAAATAAATAAGACGCCGTGTTTTCGGTTGTTTCTCCTCTTCCCTGGCGTGTGTCTGTCAATATCTGCAGGTAACCAAACCAAACGGAAAGCGTCCTCTCTCCGTTTAAATCGGTGCCCAAATTCTCGTTTGTGATTGGTCCGTTCTTCTCGTAGGTTGATCCTCATTGGTCCATATAATAACACAAGCTGCGAGGTTGCTAGGAGCCGCAAAAGCCGCGATAGTTGAGCGGGGAACCAGGAAGTTGAAATGTGTTAAAGAATCCACATGGTAGCGCCAAAAATACACGAGTGTAGTGAGACAAGCACTGCAAAAGCTATGGAGAGACATTGCTCGTTATTTGTTATTTTAATTCATATTTAATTATTTTCTGCTGCATCTCTGCTCCTATATTTGAATTTAAAATGGATGATTATTTGCACTGTATTGTATTTAAAAGTAAATTTTTCTGTTGCCTACATATATCCCTAAGACTTTTATACTTCTTTATTTTTCAATACTTATTTTCATTTGTATTACTGTACTGTAGGACTTTCCTCATTGAGAGTCTGTATTTTTCGTTGGTTCAATTAACCCTTAAAGACCTAAACAGCTACTGGTGAACAAAACCATCTACTGATCTAAAGTGCATAACACCCACTGATCCACTAAACCTATCAAGACATGTAAATAATTGTAAAATACAGTTTGTCATCTTTTCATGGTCATCAGATATAACTCATTTGGACATTCACAGGCTGTGTAGTAAACATGGAAACACTGTCATCTTCTATAACTTTGATTCATCAGTAAAACCCATGGAGTTGGATCAGTGACAGTGGATGGAGACGCTTTGCTGACATCTTTCCTGAAAAAGTCTCTTTTTCTTCAGTTTTCTGTGTTCCTGGTTTAATCACCTTTAGCTTTAACGAGCATCTACATGATCAGTGAAATAAATATTGGAAAATGCATGATTTTCACTTAAATGTAAAATACAGAGGATAATATTATAATAAACGGTGATAAATCATTATAAAAAAAAAGGAAGGTTAAATCTACAAAAAAAAATCATTTGGTAACTGAAATAAAAGTAGCATTGGGTCTTTATGGGTTAAAAAAAAAAACTTATGGAGAGAATAATGATGGAAATGGCAAGAGTAGGTAATTAGAAACATGTAAAACAGACACATTACTGATACTAGCTGGTACCAATGCAAAGGTATCTAAAGTGTTTTGGGATTGAGCTTCATATTTTATTTCAGGATTGATGTAAAAAGAAAAGATGCAATGTAATGCATAACATGTACATAATGAAAGTGGTCACAATTGCACCTGAATAGTGCAATAAAGCAATAAAGCACATAGTATTTTACAATTTGTTGTGTGACACCGAATAACCTGAGCTGCAGGGTTTTGTTCACCTCACTACACACAAAAAGCGTCTGGCGCTCATCAGGGCACTTTCCACGTGTTCATATGTGAGACACGAGGGAGGCTGATGAGTGTCTTATCGTCAGTGGTCATTTTATTTGACCAGCAGGACCACCTGAGGAGTCACCATCTGAGAGCGGACACACACAGTGACCTCACACTCTGCTCCTATTTCTGGGTATCACACATATGTCGTCCAAAATAAAAATACTATGCAGGTCAGGGTATTGAAGCAGGTATCCATTGGTTCAGTCCAGTTATTCATTTTTTCTTTTTTTTTTTCATAGTTTGATCTCCATGTTTATATCCAAGTGTTTTGGTTTAAAATATGATATATAAAGGAAAATAGTGGAGCATAGTTAGGTGTGATTTTTCAGAAGTGACATTATACTTATTTACACCCCATTTATGGAAGAAACTGAGAAAGACAGAGGTCATTGGTTTCACTTTAGGCGTACATAATATTAGTGTGTTGCGTCTCATTATATCACGTCTTATCATAGCACATTGTATCCTATCTCACTGGATTGTGTTTCATTGTATCATATAACATAGTCTTTTGTTTTACTTTTGGATCAGATTTGATTAAATAGAACTTTATTGATCCCTTGGGCAGAGCCCTCCGGGAAATTAAAGTTCCAGTAGCAGCACAAGCACCATATGTAAAGGTATAAGAAGAATTAGAAGATTAAAAAAAAAAAAAAAACAGTAAGTAGTAAAAACAGTTAATTGCACATTAGAAATACAATTACTAATAAATTATATATTTATCTATGTATTATATTACATCATGTTTGTTGTATCATATCATTGTAGGTTGTGTAGTGTCTTATAGCAGCATCACATTTTTTCATTATATTATAGAACATCATAACACATTGTATTGTACTGAAGTGCATCGTATCACAGAATGTCGTGACTTATCGCATCATATCGTATTGGGTCAAATTAAATCCATTGTATCGCATCACATTATAGGTTATGTTGCATCATATTTATTTTGTGTTATTATTTCATGTCCTATTGTATCGTGCCACATTATATCAAAATGTCTTGTGTCTTATTGTTTCGTATCGTATTGTGATACATTGAATTTTACCATATCATTCGATAAGTTGTGTTGTACCATACTGTATTTTTGTCTTATATCATGTCATATTGAAATGCGACACAGCACATATATTATGTCATGGCATGTCATATCATATATCATATAAAATCAAATAAATTATATCATATATCATATCATATCATATCATATCATACAAACAATAAAATAAATCATATCATGTCATATCATGTGATGTCATGTCATATCATACAAAATAAAATAAATCATATATCATATCATGTCATATCATTTATATCATACAAAATAGATTTAAAAAAAATTATATATCATGTCATATCATGTCATAAATCATACAAAATAAAATAATTGATATCATATCATGTCATATATATTGTATTGTATTATATTGTATTTAATTTATTATATTTTATTGCATCATATCACGCCACATATATGATAGTATTGTTTCTTATTGTGTCATATGGTTTGTCGTATCATATCTCATTATATCGTATTGCTTTGTACTGAACTGTATCATATCACATATCGTTTCCACTTAAACCCCTAAAACAAGTAACAATATGTCAGCGAGTGATCATATATGTGTCACATAGCGACCGTTTGATTCCTCGCTGATAAGGAATGTCATAAATTGTCAGCATTGGCAGAAGTAGATATCACTAGAGGCTGATGGGATTAGCCTTCATACCTAGATTTACTTTGAATCTGTGATTTTTTTTTTTTTTATTCATGTGGGTGCTTATTATTTGGACTTAGACTCAATAATTCAGGTTTTACTGATGGAAAAAGATGATTTCAGAAATTCATAATCCAGTTTTTATGGGTTGATTCGAGCATGGCGATCAGATTTTTTATGCTTAAACCCTAGTGTGTTGTTAGTATTTTTGTTCCTCAGTCAGTGTTCATGGGTCTGATGGAGCCGCTAGAGTTTTGGGGTTTTCAAAACAACACAATCTAACAATTTTATGTTCAAATACTCAACAGTGTTTGCTTCATCATCCCAATTACAAGTCATATGAACAGCAAACATGAGTAAAATTTGCCTTTTACTTTTGTTAGATCACATTTATGAATTAATGTGCAACTAATTTTTTAGTAAAATGTAATAAAAAAAAAAAAAAATCTGTTATAATCAAGTGGAGTGAGTGGAAAAAAAAAACACATTTACAAGTGAAGATGTTTCACAACTAAAACCCCTGTATGTAATATAAATGCATAGGGTGGGTGTACAGTATACGGTCATTGAAAATGTGTTTTAATTTAAGTTTGTCCAAAACCAATGAATTTCAGGTTGAAAAAATAATTGTTTCATTTTTCTTTTGATAGAAACTGAAAACAGGTCCCACAGATCTGAACACCATACAAGGGTTCAAACTCTCAGGATGATATCAGTGTACCTGTAATGTCAATATAAGTCTTGATACAGACCCTATGTGTGTTCTATTCCATTTCCATATGGACTTGTTCTGGGGAATCACAGTGACAGTTGTGTTGGGATGATCCTCTCAGTACCACACACCGACTCCAGGAGAGCCAGTCTGCCTCTGCAAAGGTCACTCCTACAAAGAGATGGAGAAGTTTGGATGTCAGCCAGGAACTGTTGGGTAGTGGAGGGGTGGGGGGGTGGACTGACAGCTAAAAACAACAGAGACTGGGGTGCCCGGGGCCACCGTGACGTCAGGTGGCCCCGTTAAAGGCCACGAGTTGCGAGGCGGTGACATGACGACAGACAGACACATCCCACAGTGACCCCCCCCCCCCACACCCCACCCCACCTCTGCAGAACTGGAACGGGGGTGACAGGAGGCTTTTGGCGCTGGCGTCACCTCTGACTCTGTTGTCGGGGGCAACGGCCGGTCACAAACCCTTCAACGCAAAGTTACATGAAATTAATGCAGAGAATTCATCTTAAAATCACTCACCTGTCTTGATGCTGTTGTGGTTTTTAATCCATAAAAAAACCCAAACAGCCACTAAAAACCAAAAGCATCTACTGAGCCACTAAACCTGTTAATACATGGAAATAATTGGTGTAAAATGCAGTTTATCATCTTTTCATGCTCATCAGATATGGGCCATTTGGACGTTCAGAGGCTCTGTAGTTACCGTGGAAACAGCATCATCTTCTACAACATTGATTCACCAGTAAAACCCATGGAGTCAGATCAAAGACAGTGAATGGAGACGCTTGTATTTACATTCATTTTTCATGTATTTACTGAGAAAGTCACCTTTTTTTGTCAGTTTTCTCTGTTTTTGATAGAATAAACCTTAACTTTGAACTGAGCTTTCATGAACAGCTACATGCTCAGGAAATTAAATCCAGGAAAATACATCATTTTCAGTGAAAAAAAAGCACAAAAGACAGAGATTAATACTATCAAGAATGATGAGAAATCACTTAAAAAAGGTTAAATGTGGAGGAAAAATTAAAGGGGAAGTGCCACAAATGTAACGTTGGGTCTTTATCGGTTAAGTAACGATCTGATTTTAGAACTTAAAAATGTAGATACTTTAACTTCTTTTTCTAAGGTAAGGTACTGGTGAATCAATGTAAACAGTGACGGTGTTTCCATGGTAACTACGGAGCCTCTGAACGTCCAAAGGGGTCATATCTGAAGAGCGTGAAAAGATGATAAACTGTATTTTACATCAATCATTTACACATATTGATAGAATTAGTGGATCAACAGGTTTTAAACAGTTTCGATCAGTAGATGCTTTTAGTTGCCAGTGGATGTTTGGATTATTATGGGTTTGATTTGATTATTGTTTATTGTATCGTGGACAATTCTATTTAATGAACTGTATCAATAACAGGAAAAAGGGGCAGCTTTAGCCGACATGGTTAGTATCCTGCTGTAGTCCCCGGCCTGATGACAATAGGCACCCTGAAAAAAAAACAATATTTTACAGCACATTATGTAAAAAGTTCATGTTGACTTATTACTTATTCTGTTCAATGGCTTAAGAGTGATTCTTAATGGAATATATGACAAATGCACAAAGCTTTTTTCCACTACTGTACTTTTTGAATAGTTAGTTAATTTGTAATCTAAAGAAGAGGATTAGGACCACTGAAAAAAAA